>VUQH01041865.1:3454-20340 GCA_015106775.1 Etroplus canarensis | reverse complement strand
CAATTGTCTCTGCTCTTTTGCCCACCTCAGTCTTTTCTTTTTATTGGCCAGTCTGAGATATGTATGACTTTATCTTGGCAATTCTGCCATGAAGTCCAGCACCCTGAAGTCACCTCTTCACCGGTGATGCTGACACTGGTGTGTGACGGGTACTATTTAGTGCAGCTGCCACTTGACCACCTGTGAAGCATCCTTTTTTTAAACTATGCACTCGTTTTTCTGTCCTTGTTAGAGCCAGTTTGTGCTGCTCTCTGAAGGGAATAGTTAACAGCACAATAAGCGATTTTAAGTTTCCTCGCAATTTCTCACACTCAATAGCATGCACAACTATAGACTGACTCGTCTCTAAAGAGAGTTCTTTCTTTCTGGACATTTTGAGCCTGTAAACAAACAAACAACTGCTGATGCTTCAGATACTAAACTAACCTAAAGAACACCATGTTCCTTTTTTTGCTCCCTTATTATTACAAAGGTTTTCAGCTGTGAAAAACAATTGCAAAAGGGTTTTCTAATGATCAATCAGCCTTATAAAATGAATAACTTGGGTTAGCAGCCATACCAGGAGATTGATGTAGAGGACTGACAGTTGCTGATAACAGGCCTCTATGCTAAAATGTAGATCATTCTTTAAAAATCATATGATTAATTTCAATTGTTTATGAAATAGATACAAATAGATTGTGAAATGAATAAAACTGTCTTTTTCTTTGGAAAACAATGAAATCTGCAAGTGAACCCAAAATTTTGAGTGATATATACATATATATAACCAACCCTTTGCATGTCCTCCTTCACTACATTCATGTCTTTACAATTCATACTCCCTACACTTAAAGTAATTACTCTCACCTCCACACTTCTCCTTTTCCTGCTCTAATTTCCAAACATGGCTGCCCCTCCTCCTTTGTCTTCAGCCAGCAGTAGCACAGTTTCCACCAGCATTACTGGTCAACAGCACAAGTCATAGTTGCCGGGACCACAACCAGTCCAATACGGAAATGGTAAAAGGCTTTACTAAGTCAAAATACTAAGATTCAAAGCCAGAACTATGAGAAATTATAATATTTAAGTTATATAGTTAATGTTCTGGGTCTGCCCCAGGGCCTTCTCCTGTGGAGGGATTATATTTTTTGGCTGGCTTGAGAACAACTCGGTGTCCCCCAAGAAGTGCTGGACGTGGTGGCCAGGGTTAGAGAGGTTTAGCCATCTCTGCTCAGGCTGCTGCCCCTGTGACCCAAACCTGGATAAATGGCAGAAATGGCTGGATGGATGGTTGTTAAAGTTTTAAAACGCTAAGCCAAATTTGGTTCTTGATAACTGATAATAAATCAGAACTCAGGCCCCTGTAAAACATTTTGACAAATTCAGACTCTTGAACATAAAGATCAAGTCAAATCATGAGAAAGTAAACTGTGACATAAGTTAAAATTAGATTGAATATCTTAAAGTTTGTACTTACTGAGTTAGATTAAGTAAAAAATTATCTAAGTATTTTAATAGAATTGGAAATCAGTTCAGAATTAGAGGGACCGCATTACAACAGGTACATTTTTTTCAGGTAAAGGAAGCAGTGTACTTTTATGCTTCACTCCTTTGCTGAGCTGTCAGGGGATTGTCAGGTCAGAGTCTCCCTGCAGTAAGGACTTTACCTCTCAGCTATCATCCCTTTCAGTTATCCTCTGAGCATTGCTTATTGGTGCATGGCACAAGTGTGTATGTGTGTGTACTGAAGCGTGTGTTTGCGCATGCCTACCTTTCAAGCAGGTTGGTGGATAAAAGAGGAAGTACTTTTAAAGTCAGGGCTTATCTGTGAGATATTAACAAGCTTTCTCTGTGTCTCTGACTCAGTGTGTGGTTGTCAAGTCTTTATCTCTGTGCTTCTTAAGGGTTGTCTTCTTTGTTCTTTTTTTCTATCTTGTTTTGTCCTAATTACCTCAGTAATCTGGGCCTGATTCACCCAGAAAGGTCACCTCTACATTTATGAGAACTTTCTCACTGTTCCCAGATCAAAAAAAGCTGTGACTCATGTCCCCATGTGATGGGTCAAATCCAGGATTTCTAAAACAGCTGCTCTGAGACTGAGTAAAATGTTTTTTCCACTTACTCTTCCTAGCTGGTGCATAAGATTTTAGGGTGGCTTGGTTCCTCTTATTTGATGTCAGTAAGTCCTTTCTGCTGCAGAATTGCTGACTGCAACTTGGCGTCACCATTTTTCACTTCTCTAGTCTCTAAAGCTCACGTGCTTTGTCCTAGATGTGAAGCTCTAGTGGTAACAGACATCATTATTGGCACTAGATATCACTCACTCATGCACTCACTCATCTTCTGTCTCCTGATGTGTACTTACATATACAAGCAGCAGCCAACAGCCTGTTAGCCAGGTATGGGGCTATACAGGTGGGGAAGATGGGCTGCACCATGTAGTTGGAGAATGTGATGGCAATAACAGCCTGGCTGGTCGGCTCGATGATCAGCAGGGAAGTCCATAAACGGATAAAGGCCAGGAAACCCCCAAAGGCTTCGAGGATGTAGGCATAGGAGGCCCCGGACTTGGTGATGGTTGTTCCTAGCTCAGCGTAGCACAGGGCCCCAAACACAGAGAAGATCCCACCAACGGTCCACACCACCAGAGAGAGGCCATAAGAGGCACTGTGGATGAGGACGCCCTTGGGTGAAACAAAGATTCCCGAGCCAATCATGTTCCCTACAATCAGGCAGACTCCATTCAAGAGAGAGATCTCCTTCTTTAGCTTCATGGACTCCTCTGAGCCATTAGACTTCAAAGACTGGGGGCCACCATTAGATGGCTCTTCTGTCTCAACAAGGCTCTGAGAAGCCATTGTTTCAGTTCGACAGCAAATTTATTTAAAAAATAAACAGTCACAAATGAAGAGGTTTTTTGCCTTGATGCGTGATGAAGAGTTAGAATTTTTCCCGAAGTTATCTGTGTTTATCTCCCGCCATCTGTGAAGGCAACACACAGGGTCATATCAGTGGTGCTGTTACAAAGAAGACTGAATTGTTTTAACATACAGTTCTGTCCCAATCCAGTCAAACAAAAGAGTATTCACATGCCACAGGCGCTAATGTAGGAACAAACATGCAGAAAAAATAATACACAACTAGTGTGGACACTGTTAGATTTGAGAGCAGTTTTTTGGATTGGAGAGCCATTAGGCCACACAGCAAATGGCCTTTTAAGGTTGAGTGTATTTACAGAGAGAGAGGGAGAGGAGCAAACACTGCATGCCTGAAACACCAGCTCTTCATTGGTAACCGTAAGCTGAGGAAGAATTACTAACTCAGACTCACATTTGTACACAGGGCCACCCACAAATCCACCTATGCTCATATACGCAGAAATTGAGAGTGTCAGCATATTGTCTGGTCACATGTTTTCCAAAGTTCAATATCCTCAGCATGTATGTGGTTTGATGATGACACAGACACATTAGGCGGTGTGTTCATTCACCTTTCTGTATGAGTGGTCTGATTAGGTTAAAGCTATTTTGTCTTACAGGCTGTAACTTTCCACAGTGTACTGTACGAACACACATGAAAGTGAAAATTCCTGCCTTAAATAATAAAAAAAATTCTGAATGAGGTCTGCAAAAAAATTAAAGCCAATAGTCACAACCTTTGCCAAGTGTCCCCCATAGTGTACTGGTTTACACATTGGCCTTACAAGCAAAAGCTCCCTGGTTTCATTCCAGGTGGAGGCACAAGCCCCTGTCACCATAGAGGGCTGCATCGAGAAGAGCATCTGGCCTAAAACCTCTGCCAAATTACCAATGCAGATTAATCCACTGTAGCGACCCCTTGGGGAGATTACAAGGGAGCAGCCAAAGGTACATTTTTTATTCACACTATTTATTTACTTTAATTGATTTTATCTTCTGTTTTTCATAAAGTGGGTATGGTAACATATATCTAAAATTAACTTTTTTACCAGTTATTGGGAACACTGAGTCACATAAATGTAAGAAACTGATCCAAAGATCTTAAACAGAATACACTTAATAACTAAGAGAGACAGGAGATAGCTGAGAAAAACCTGATGAGAGAACCTGATATGAAAGCACACACAAAGCTTTTACCAAAAATTTGGAAAGAAAATCAGAGATAAATGTCAAAAGCTTGTTAGGAGAATGCCAAGAGTGGCTGAGAAGTTCAGGTACCTCGTGGCAGCAGCAACAGATCAGCAGCATAAGTCTTCATGAAGGAATCACAGCAAAGAAGAAGGACAGTAGATTGAATGTGAAGCATGCCAGAGACACCAAGAGGTGAGGCTCTCACACAAAAGTGCAAGGTTCAAAATCTGCTGATAAGTAGCCCTTTTTGATTTACTTGAGGTTATATCCTGGATACAGAAAATCCTCTTTATGTAAAATAACATAACAAATCAGTTCCTTTTGTTCTCCTGTGGCCATATCTTGTATACAGCATGTATGTGACATATTACAGTTTTTATATTAAGGCTAATTTATTTTTATTTCATTTTCTTTCTTTCGTATTCACATATGTTTATGTTTACAGTTTTACTGTTTGAACTATAGGTGTTTACAGGACATTGCACTTTCTACATAAAGGTTTATACAGTTTCATTTTCTTATCTTTCATATCCATGTATATTTATACCTAACAGAGTATCTGGCACTCAAGCAATTTCCCCCCTTGGGATAATAAGGGATTCTGAGTCTGATTAATAAAATGAAATTATATCATCATGATGACTATGACAACATCTTAAAGATAGGAGTGTTCGGATTCTCCATGATCTTTTCCTGTCAGTATTCTGATATGTTATTTCTTCCATGTAAAGCATATATGCAAAACACCTCAGATCACTCACTTGATTTGACTTGTACAGCACTGAAAGCAACCAGGCACGCTGCACGTCAGTAAAGGATAAGCTTACTCTCCTGTATTAATGGTTCTCCTGCTTGAATCATTTGGGAAAGACCCTTGCTGTTTGGGGAACACTCACCTTCTCAAGATGCTTCTCAGCTCCTTTCTGGTCCTCTAAACTGTTTGAATCACTGCAGCAGTCTCGGTCCTGATTACATCTAATAGGTAAACGTTTTAAACTCGTCTGGTAAGCTTGGCGTCTCAGTGTTCCGGCTCCCTGTCACAGTCCAAAATAAGCCACTTCGTGCGTCCTCCTCCTCTGTCTCCGCTGCGCCGCTGTTTCCTCTTGTTTTGACTTTGCTCCGTGTTGCACCTCTGACCTCCTCAGCTGATGCACTTGTGGCTTTTATGCACTCCTGCTTCCCAACTCTTTCCAACTACCAAGGAAACGAGCCAGAGAGAAGGAGGGGGGGCTTTGTTTGCTCTGCATTGTGTCTCCTGAGTGAGAAATTTGGATCTGTGATTAAATTATCGCGCACGGCGCAGGCGTTATCGTCAGCAGACTGACTGAACTGTGATCAATGTCACAGTGAAATAAAAGGGGAGGCAGCTTCTGATGCCACATTATCATGCAAACACAGCTGGAAACCTTTTAATGATATAATGCAATCACAGACACAGTTTGGGTTAATGCAGTGATTTTTTTGTAAGGACCTCAAAATATCTCTTTCTCCCTGAAATACCTTTAATCATAATATTATTGTGCTTTTTATGACAGCAATCATAACCTATTGTTATATATTGTAATAACCGAGAGATATAGTGGGAGTTAGCCAGTGCTCTATACTTCTGTGTGGAGCAGAAAGCATTAATTTAAGTAACATTCGTGCCAGTGTATAACAAATTATTTATAACGTTGTATATTTTTTATTGCTTAGTATATGACGCCCTCTTGTGGATGTGATCTATATTGAAGTGCAATGATTTACCCACTGCGTTGATAGTCAGTTTATGGCTCATTGACGCAACATGCATATTTTATTCTACAAATTAACATTAGATTAGATTTAGAAATCGAGTGGATAAAATTAGAGTTTTAAATTTAATTATTTATTCAAGTGAATGACATTACTTAGAGTTGCACCAGTTGCACTGACTTTAATGACTATTTTCCATTTAAACATGCTATTACTTGAACACCAATATTAACTGTTGTGTTTGATAGCAAAAGCATGCATATGACTTATACATTTAACACATATTTTGTTATATGTTAACATGTTCCTAGTTTAGCATTGGTTGTGCCACCTGCCTGCTGTTGTGGTCCATGGGTCTCATTGTGGGACTGAGTTTTGTTAGTTTCTTAGATGTTTGTTTGGTTTTTTCTCTTTTCTCTTCTTGTACATAGATTGTTGTTCTTTGTAGTTTTTCTGGTTCTGTTATTCTAGCTTCTCTTATGTTTTCTGTACATATAATTCCTGAGACCCTGTATTTATTTTTCTGTGCAGTTTCTGCTTACTGTTGTGAGCCTGGGTTTTGTTTTCACAGTTTTGATCATTGTTGGTTAGTTTCTTAGTTCCCATGTGCTGATGACTGTATCCTTGGTTTCTGTTTAAGACCCAGCCCATGTTAGTTTATCAGTTCTCTTTGTTTTTCTCATGTTTCCCTGTATTCACTCTCCCCGCTCCTCTTCTGCCTACATTCTTGTTTCATACAGTTTTATTTTTGTCTCTTATTTTAGCTTCCTTATATTTTCTTTACATTGAGCCAGAGTCTCTGTATTTCCGCTCTTTGTGCAGTTTCAGTTTTATGGTCTGTCCTGGGTTTTTGTATTGTAGGTTTGTACGTTCTTGTTCATGGTGTCTTCATTGTCATGTTCTATTTATTGTATTTCCCATTCATGCTTGAGCCTTACTGCTAGTCCTGCTTAAGTTAGCATGATTTATTGTATTCAGCTGTCTGGGTTTTGAGTTTCTGTTAGATTTTGTTTTATCCTGCCCTCCAGTCCTGCATATTGTATTTGAGTTCTATTTACTGCCTTTCCTGTGTTTAGGTTGCTATTAGTTTCTTAGGTGTCATCATCTTGTGTTTATGTCCTTCTGTCAAGTTGTCATATCTGCATTCTCAGTTGTGTTTCTCACTTCCTACTTTGATACTAGTTATATTCAATTTATTGGGTTCAGCTTTACTTCCTGCCCCTGACTTTTGTCACCTGTTGCTCCCCTTCCCACTTGTTGCCACTATCTTTGTTTGTCTTTGTGTATTTATCTGCCTTTCTCTTGCTCCTTTTTGCGTCATTAGTCTATGTCTCTGATAGTCAGTGTGTATTTTGTCCCTTGTGTTTCCCCGCCAGATTGAACCTTATGGATTTTGTGTGTTTCCGTGGACTTATCAGCTGTTAAAGCTCATTTTCTGTTTTCTCACCCTGTGTCCAGAGTCCTGCATTTGGCTCTTCTCCTCTCACTCAGTGACTGAAATCATGACAGCTGCATACACAATGTGGACAAAAGTATTGAGCCACCAACACAATCTAATTCATCCCAATAGGTGTTGGATGGGGTTGAGGCCAGGGCTCTGTGCAGGCTAGTCAAATTCTTCCAAACCAAAGTCATCCAACTATGCCTTTATGGAGCTTGCTTTATGCATTTTAGCACAGTGGTGCAGGGACAGAAAAGGTCTTCCCCAAGCAGTTCCAACAAAGCTGGAAACAGAATTCTCCAAAATGTCTTGGAAAACTGAAGCATTAAGATTTCCCCTCACTGGAACCAAGGGGCTTAGGCCATCCCCAGAAACAACCCTATAGTATTATCCCTCCTCCACTAAATCTTACAGTACAATGCAGTCAGGGAGGTAGTGCTCTCCTGGCATTCACCAAACCCAAACTCATCTTTCCGACTATTTGATAGAGAAGCTTGAATCATCACACCACAGAATACATTTCCAGTAATCCAGTGGTGATGTGCTTTACACCACTCCGTCCAAGGCTTGCCATTGTGTTTGCTGATGTTAGGCTTGCATACGGCTTCTCAGCCATGGAAACCTATGCCATGGAGCTCCCAGTGCACAGTTTTTGTGCTGATGAGGTTTGGCACACTGTAGTTATTGAGTCAGCGGAGTTTTAATACACACTATAGCCTCTTGGTGACCCTGCTCTGTAAATTCATTTGGTCTGCTACTTTGTGGCTAAGTTGCTGTGATTTCTAAACACTTCTGGTTTGCAATAATACCATTTGTATTTGATGGTGGAACGTGTTGCAATGGTGGCATCCTATTACTGTGTCATGCTGGAATTCAGTGACCTCTTTGGTGTATGTACTGAAAATGTATATAAACTGAAAAGGCTTTATAGAATAAACTCCTACAAGCTGTGAATTGAATATTTTATTTTGAACAGAAATTATGCCCTCATACACAAAATATGGATGTCATATCAATAACTCTTATAGTGATCTTAATTTAATTAAAATTTTATTTTGACTGAAATTAAGATGCTTTTTCCAGTAGACATCCAAGAGCAAAACATTATAACATCATCACAACAAGAGTAACACACAGCAGATTCTATTATCCCTCACTCACACAAATTAAAATGGTACAAACATTATTAGAAAGTAGAAAAACACACAGTTAACTTAGGTGAATATTATTTTTGTTGAGATATTGGTGTGACCTTATTAGGATTCTTTAAAACAAATTTTTATTCCAAAGTGTGGGTTGTGTCCATCTGGTGGGGGTGTGGAGGTACTGCAGGTAAACTGCTAAATGTCGTTTCCAATAAATTAAAAAAGCTTCTTTTTTAACTTTTTGAAAGATTGCAATGACCATAAAATCTTTATGAATAAAAATTATAATTTATAAAGTAAAAGAAAACAAAAACAAAAAAATAGAAATCCACTGCATTTAAATAATGTGTTAATTTCCATTTATCTAACCTATGTTTGATATGAAAAGTATCTTTCCTTATATTTAAGTATTTTTACTAATATAATTATTATAAAGTTAATTTAATTATCTTTGCTGTGGTCTGCTGGGGGGAGCAGCAATGCAGCTGGTGACACCAACAGAGTGAATAAACTGATCAGGAAGGCTGGCTCTGTGATTGGCTACAAACTGGACACTTCTGAAGCTGTGGTGGAGAGGAGGTCGGTGAACAAACTGTCCATCATGGATGATCCTGACCACCCTCTGCACCACCTCTCAGATAGGCAGTGTTACACTTTTCCTAACTGACTGATTCAGCTCCACTCTGACAAGAAAAGTTATAGGAAATTATTCATACCACAATAACTTCTTATAATACTTGTATTATTCAAATACAGTAACAAAAGAATTCACCAAATATAGGATTATTAAAGTATTCCTTATTTTATATTAATTGGCAGGGAAAGCGTTAAACTGGAGTAGGTGCAGTCAGGTAGCAAAGGAAAAGCTGGCAATGCATCTTTAACAAGCAAATCACCAGAACTGCAAATAATTCATCTTTGTCTCTTGTGTTAATAAAAGTTGTGATGAAAGAAAATTTTTAGATTTCAAACTGTGCCGCTTGATTTGAGAGAAAACGTCTGGTATTGATATTTAAAAGAACTGCCATCTCCTGCTTATAATAGGGTGTTGGACAAAATATTCTTTTTAGTCTATACAAGTTTGAATAACACCCTATTATAAGAAAACAACAAAACTTTCTCCAAACTAACTTATCCCACTAATCCAGTTTGGGGACTTTAATGGGTTAAAAATACATTTTTGAATTTATGTTCAACACCCTACTATATTTTATGGACTCAACAGGAAACTAAATAATAATCAGTTTAAAGAATGTGAGTTGCAACTTCAATTAATAAGATCAAATTAATTAATGGACACAGCAGGGTAATCAGCTACTTTGTCTTCCAAAGGGATGTTAAGTCCTCCTTAATGGAAGACTAAACATGCTTAAACAGTGACATTTGACCCCTGTAAAAAGTTTTGTCCTTTTCACTGCAAATGATTGATGCCTATAGGGGGTTGATTAATGCTTACTGATGAGTGTGATTAAAGCCTTTAAAGGCATCCACCTTCACACCTGTGGGATTTTGTATTCACTTTTATCTTAAACTGGAAACTAAAAAAAGGCTTTTTTTTTGATTGAGACACGTCCCTTGTCACTCATGAACGCATGTGGACAAACTTCTCACACATGGCTCCTTTCTCTCCTTTTGTCCCGCTCTCTGCCCTAGGCATTCTTTTCATTGGTTACCAGTTGTCATGGTTTCAGGAGCCCCTGCAGGCTAAAAACTGGAGGGATTAAAGGCGGCCATTTCGGGGACAGCTGGACCAGGTTGGTCCCTGTTGCCCCCTGTCCCGCTCCCAGTCACTCTGGGGGGACGAGGGCTAGCATTGTGTGGGGATTAGAGCTTCCTGTGTGTCAGCTCATTACATGGGGGAGTGTAGGGGTGATGGGGTGAGTAGAAAGAGTGAGGGAGTGAAATGAAAGAGAAAATAAAAAAGAGTGCGTATGAAAGAGTATGACACAGAGAGGGGAGCGAAAGGCAGGGGGGGAGGGAGGAAGGTGGCAGCCTCTACAGCTGCACCCTCAATCACGCTCATACAGGCTCTGATTATCCTTTTCACACACACACACATACACAGTGCTGGGGAACTGAAACATATTAAAAGACACTGAGGGCAAAAAAAAACAGAATTAGGAGACAGCTAGCCCAGCGTCTCAGACAAAGAACCCCCCCCACTCCAAAATCCAGACACACAGAACTGGAACAAACAAGGAAAAACTGACCAACAGTGTGCACACAGAATAAGAGTCATGCAAGCAGAATACTTAAACAGATACATGACTTCACAGAGACACAGGATTAAACTGAACCCAGACAATAATACAAGAAACCCACCAGACAACCAACAAACAGGTCTCCTCTTCACATTGCTTTTGTTTTATTTCTTTTATACATCACATGGGAACATATTTTGTCACTGCTACAAAAAGAAAAGGGTTTACAAAGGGAAAGCAAAGCATACAAATGCTAAACTGAGCTAAGCAGGAATGCAGTGAGTGCAGACAGTTCACGCAGGAGCAGAACATTTTCAAGTGCTTTGAAAGAGCCAGGAGGATGTGGGGAAGTTATACTGGACGGTGCTCATCCATGTTGCAGGTTTTGAACAGGAAAGAAAATAATAATCATAATATGACAGTACAAACAAGGCCATGTGCTGCTGGGAAATTTTACAGCTTTAAGTAAGAAGTACTCACACGTACTCGCAGCATTATTATCAACAGCATTCATAGTCATTGCTAGTATGTGTTTGTTTCAGTAGATGTTTCGGCAGCACAGGACACAGTGCAACTCACAGTGCAACTCAGCGCACGCATTCAGCAGCATCTCATTAAAAAAGGAAAGAAGAAACAATAAGAAGTCATAAAATGCAACCGCAGCTCATATTTACAAACATTGGCCATTACTAATTTGGCCTGTTTTGGTATGGAGTTTATTTTGTAAAATACTGGACACTTTTATTTTAAATCAGCTTATGCTGATTGTTTGATATCATACAGCGTGTGCTGAAAAGCAAAAAAGCACAGACAATTCAGCTAATAACAATGCTGTAAAGTATGTAAAATAAGGCCTCGCCGTGGTCTTTGAAATAAAAAATACATAGCTAAAACACTACATTCACAGAAATCAATGTATCATACTACAGTATAAACTACAGTAGATCTATCTGCCTAACAAAATGTAAATATGAATTAGAATTATTATTCTAGAAAACATTTCTCATTCTATTAAAGAAAATACATTCCCTTGTCAGGACCCTTTAAAAACTGACATTCAACAATACTAACTTTCTATGCAGTAGTGTCCATAACCTTGTCTGCTGCATCACAACCAACAATGTTTGGCAGAGGATCTTTGCTGTCACCTTTCTCAGGAGATTTTGCCAATCCCTGCTTTTCATCCTGATGTCCAGAGTTCTTACTGGCTGAATGTGAACTGTGATCCTCCATAGAGTCATTGTCATTGGTTTGAGCCTTGGAGGGAGTATTGGTCAACACTCCAGGATGAGTTTTCATATGGCCCTGTTAAGGGGACACAATGCCAT
This sequence comes from Etroplus canarensis, assembly GCA_015106775.1. Classification (NCBI taxonomy): domain Eukaryota; kingdom Metazoa; phylum Chordata; class Actinopteri; order Cichliformes; family Cichlidae; genus Etroplus; species Etroplus canarensis. The sequence goes on along the minus strand of VUQH01041865.1, from coordinate 8,400 downwards.
TTATTTACAAATGCAAATTTAAAAAAAAAAAAACAAAAAGAAAAAAGTAAAATATTTACTTAGGACCTTTCAGGCTCTCTTCTCTTACCTTAAGCCCGCTCCGGCTGGCATAAGCCTTTCCACAGTGGGAGCAGCTGTAGGGTTTGTCTGGACGATGAGGCTGGGTGTGTGGGGCTGATGCTGTAACAGAAGGCTCAGCATCCACTGAAGGCTTCTCTGGCATGCCATAGCCCTCCCCAACTGAAGTGTCCCTCTCCAGCTCTGGAGCCAACACAGGCAGAGACACTCTGGTCATTTCACTTTTCCCTTTACTGTGGGCAGCATCTCTTTCCTCTGACTCATATGGTACATTACCACAGGCCACTTCCGCTTCTGGGATAGCTTTGGGGCTGGCAGGAGGGGTGAGTGAAGGTGCAGGATTTGCAGCTGAGGGACTCTGATTAGAACTGGAACTAGTGGTGGGTTTATCTGTGGCGCATTCATCGTTATTAACTCCTCTGTGTGCCAGATCATTTTCTACACCAGGCTTTGAAACACAAAGGGAAAGAGGGGTGTCATCAACCTCTGAATCTTCATTTGCTAAAGCTGAGGGTACTTTGAAAGGGCTAGTTCTACCCAGGTCAGTGTGGGTCTCCTCCTCAGAGTATATGGAGCTATTCATGGGGCTACCATCAGCGAGGGTGTCTCTCAGACGCAAGGGATCTTCTCCTCCTGCTGAAGGAGGATTACGGGTCAAGGGTGGACTAATGCTGGGTGTTGAGCCCTCGGATTCCTCAGTCTTCACAGATGTGCCATCATTAGCTGTGGATTGCTTGAAAGTAGTTCCTGAGCTGAGAGCATCAGCTGGAGACTTGGGGCCTGTTGTTAAGGCCAGAGGAAGGATTTGTTGTGCTTTAGATGGGGAGCTAATGGAGTCATTCTCACCATCATCAAAGCCAGCACTTTCTGTTTCTGCAGCATCTTCAGGTGGCAGGTCTTCATCAGGCGGTATCTGCCCTCCTAGGTGCAAGCGGATGTGATGCTGAAGAACCAAGGCATTTGTGAACTTCCGTGGGCACAGTGGGCAAGAGTTCAGGGCACGGGCATTGGGTGGCCTCGCCCGATGAGTGGCCAGGTGGGCCCTAAGGCTGCCCTTTGTTGAGAAGGAACGACCACATAGCTTACAAGGGAAAGGGCGCTCTCCCAGATGTGTGGCCTGGTGCAAACGAAGAGCTCTAGGGCAGCTGAGGACACGCAGACACACTCCACACTGATTAGCAGCCTGAACAGTGGGTAGAGAAGGGGTAGGCGTGGTAGTGCCTGAACCTGAGACTCCTTGGCTCACCTCTGGTCCTATAGTATTGGGACTAGGGCTTAGTCCGAGAGCAGCCAACATTTCCCTGCGATAGGCACTGGAGGCGGTGGTCAGGTCATGGCCGTGTGTGTCCCCATTGGCTTCAGCAGCAGTCTGTGAGGAGGTGGCGGGAGAAGAGGCAGAAGAGGAGGCAGAGCCCCCTGTTTGAGGCTGCTTTTCAAGCTTCTGTACCAGCCGCTGTAACTTGGATGTGTCAGAGGTCTGGGTAGAGGTGGTGGGAGAGGATGAGGAAGGGGAGGATACAGATGGCTTGGGGAAAGGTGGGAAAGGGAAGGGTAGTTGATGAGGTGAAGTAAGGTGGGAAGTGGATGGGTGACCTGGGGGCCGGAGAAGTGCAAGGTGGTGAGGGGAGGTACCCCCAGGGAAGAGAATCTTGGGCAGATGGGCCAATTGGGAGTATGGTGAGGCTGAATGGAGGCTGGAGTGAGGAGGAGTATTTTCATCAAAGCGCTGCTGCTTTGTTCCTTTAAACTGACTGCCCAGGGAGGAGGAGGAAGACGAAGAGGAAGATTGCAGGGCAGTGCTAGATGCACTTGCAGCAGCTGCCGCCGAAGCTCTGTTCAGCTGTAGCAGTGAATGAGCTGTGGACAATAGCGCCATGTCCACTGAAGGGGGCAGAGGAAGAGAGGAGGGTGACGGTCGAGTGGAACCACCAGACAAGAATCCTAAAGCCATGCTCTCTGTCATACCAGGAACACTTCCTTTCACTCCATTAAATGTTTCATCATCATCAGCTCGCCGTTTGCGCCTCCTCTGGATGCTCCCTGTGGCTGATCCACTATGCGTTTGCTCTGAAAGCGCTGGGGGCAGCAGCGAGAGGGACAGTTCTGGGTTCTGCTCTCTGTGACGCAGGAAATGAGCTTTGAGGTTTCCTCTGGTTGTGAAACGGCTCAAGCAGACCGGACACTGGTAGGGCCTTTCACCTGTATGTGACCTCAGGTGGATCTGGAGTGAAGAATCGCTGCTCAGCACTTTCCCACAAAAACGACAAATGTGCTGAGGGCGTCCTGATGAGGAAGCAGAGGTAAGAGAGGAGCTGGACTGAAGGTCCTGGGGATGGTTGGTGGGAGGAACTGGAGGAGCTGGGAAACTAATACCATTGCTGTGAGCAAATGAAGAGGTGTTAGATGATTTCTCATGGAGGTAGCGTGGTGGTAGGCCCAGTGACAGGGACAAGGGGTGTAGAGAGGCAACAGAGGAGCTGATAGTGGATGAAATAGATGAGGAAGAAGAGGATGATAATGAGGAAGAGGTAGAGGAAGATGGCACTCTGCTGCCATTACCATGTGAAGTGCCTGATTTGGAGATGGCTGGTTGGGGGAAGAGAGAAGATGGAAGGCCAGTCAAAAGTGACGAGGCTGTCGTGACTGGAGTGGCAGTAGAAGGATGAGTTGGTGATGATGATGCTGCTCCAGTAGGTTTCTGGTTGCTGTCTGCTCCACTGGCCTGTGCATTGTTGTCTTGGCCAAAGACAGCTCCTCCAAGCCTTAGTACATGCCTACAGATCTCTTCTGTTATCTGCATCTGGTGAATTTGGCGCTGCTGTAAAACCCTCAGCTCCTCTAACAGGACTGCCAGTGTGGGAGGAACCTGGATCTGTCCCTGCTCTCCTGGTGAGCTAGAGGACTGCTGCTGACCTGGACTGGAGGTGTCACAGTGAGGTGGCAAACACTGGGAGGAGGAAGAGGAAGAGGAGGTGGAGGTAGTGGTGGTGGCTGAACTTCCCATCTGTGGGGAGGTCATTGTAGAGTGAGAGTTTCCTTGGTGGGGCAGACTGTGAGAACCAGAAGTCTGACCCAGGGGAGGAGGCGAGTGAGTCTGGGAAGACAGTGACGGGTGAGGGAAATCTGGGGAAAGGGAGGAATGGGTGTTAGGAAGGGATGTTGTGAAGGGAGCAATGTGGCTGGACCAGTGGGGAGGAGGCGAGCTCTCGCTGGGTAAGGAGGGCGCGTGGACCCCTCCAGGGGATGGGCGAGGGGCCAGAGGCGGCTGGCAGTCTTGGAGAGATGTGGGGGATGAGGAGGATGAAGACCCTGATGAGGTCACTTCTGAGCCCAGAGATGTGGATGGTGACTTCAAGCTCAGATGGTCATCTGAGGATTTAGAGAGAAAGAAGTTTGATGAGAACTTTAAAATCTGTATGTTTACTGTCCCAAGCTCCAATATCAACCCAAACATTCAGCTTTGTAAATTCAGTTTAACTGTCTATTTGTTCCATTGCTTCCAGTTATTGTTTACAAATTTAGCTTGAAAAAGAATACCAAAAGCTACAGTTACAACATCAAATGAAATTCCTGCTAGGAAGTGGTCTTGAACATGCAAATAAACAAGAAATGCTGCTGTCCACGAGTCTTTGTGATATCTTGTCTCAATCTGTGCTCTCCGGAGCAAAACTCCTCAAACATCTTGCACACACAAAAAAGCTCACAGACCACCTTGCTGCTATGGCAACACATTTTAGAGGACAATGGGCATCACCAAGACAACCCATAGTCCCTCTTAACCCACCCCCTCCCTACAGCGGTTACGTCTTTCATCTCCTTATTCACCCTCCCCCCTTACGTCACAGGAGAGGTCAAGGGTCAGGCCAAGCTAAGGGTTCTGGGCACTGTCCACACACTCTGATTGGTCAACTAATCTGACCTCTGGTGCTCATGGGGTCAAATTCTTTCAGAAATCTTGAGCACAGAGTGAGAAAGAGTAAAACGAAAAAGAAGGGGGGAGGGTAACAACAATGGAGAGACAAACTAACTACTCCCTCCTGGAGAGATAGTGATGGAATGAAAGACTGTACCTCAAGGCAAACTCCTTCTCTATAAACCTGCAGGAAAACCATAAATAACTCCCACTCTAAACTTCCACTTTTCTTTGTGAGAGTTTACCTGCAGAGGCCGGTGCCAGCATTAGAAGTTACATCCCACCACAAGACACTACTCTATATTCTCTGAAATGTTTTTCAACCACCCCCCAACTGTGTAGGAGTATACAGTCAATAGGGCTAAGGGGTGAGAAAGAGGGAGAAAGAAAGGGGAGGGAAGTATTGAGAAGGTGGAAAAATGAGGGGGGAGAGGGGCACATAAGGAAGAAAGGCACAGATGAAGAGCAAAAGAAGATCAGAACAGAAGGGTGGAAGATTAATCTTAACCAAAAAAACACTGCCTTCCCTTCCCCCCACCCCATGCACCTTATTGTTAAGAAATCAGAGCGTGCTCTACACTAATCAAAGCCCCCCCAGCAGTCAGCACTGAGCTGCCTGTTGGTCTCCTGGAGGACGAACAGCACATGAAAATGGCCACAGATGTATGTTAGTTAATCCTTCTCACAAGGACAAGTTTACTGGCCCCAACCAAAGTGCCCGAGGCCTCCAGGAGAAACTTTGATCTCAAACTTCTTTTTTTTTTTTTGCCAGTTAAATCAGGTGCATTTGTTAGAGGGCGGCCATGCAAACAAACTTGTAAAAGTCAAAGAAGAAAAATCACAGAAAAGCCTAAATAATAACTTTTTGCTTTAGTAAATAAACTCTTTAAATTGAATTCCACATGAGTCTGTAGCCTTTGTGTTATGTGTTAAAGTTTTGTTCAAAACAAGCAAA
>VUQH01041863.1:0-18708 GCA_015106775.1 Etroplus canarensis | reverse complement strand
AGCTGCCAGGCAGGAGAAAAAAGAGGAAGACAACAGAGAAGATTCATGGATGTAGTGAAGGAGGACATGCAGAGGGTGGGTGTGAGGGAAGAGGATGCAAGGGATAGGGTGAGATGGAGGCAGATGATCCGCTGTGGCGACCCCTAACGGGAGCAGCCGAAAGAAGAAGAAGAAGAAGAAGAAGAAGAATTTTTATTCATTTAAATTTAAATAATCTCATTTGTGTTTTCACTTTGGAACTCAGCTGTAATTTCAAAACATAAAACTCAAACAGAACACTTGCATGGATATCCCAACTCACCAGAAGACACATGGATTCATAATGTACGTATTACACTCCTTGATCACTTTATTAGGTACACAAATTTGTAATCAGCCAATCACGTGGCAGCAACTGAATGCATTTTGGCATGTAGACATTGTCAGGATGACCTGCTGAAGTTCAAACAGATGATCAGAATGTGGAAGAAAGGTGATTTAAGGCTGCGTTCACACTGCAGGTCAATTCTGATTTTTTTTTTGTTGAGATCCGATTGTTTTGTGGTCGTTCACGTTATAATTTAAATGCAACCGCCTTGAGACTCCAGTCTGAACAGTCTCCGGCCCTAAAGTGACCCGCATGCGCAGAAGAAAGCATGACATCACACGCAACACGCTGTGTTTACAGAAGTAAATATGGATGCTACACAGATCAGCATGTGAGTAAAAGTTCACTTTCTTTCCACTGAGTAGTTCCATCAACGCTGTCTGTCATGCTTGCTTTGTGCAATGTTTACATTTTCTCCAACAGCGTCTCGCATCCTCCGGCGCAGAACTATGACGTTTGTCTTACTTCGCTGATGTATCAGTTGGATGAAGTGCGACATGACTGTTAAGACTGACGTCGCTTTTAAAAACATCGAATATGTATCTGATTTAGGACCACATATGAAAGTGGCCTGAATCTGATTTGAAACAAATGGGATCTGTGTTGTTCAGTCTGTCGTAAAAAAAATCCAATATGGTCACATATGAGCAAAAAAGAATCATATTTGGGCCACTTTTGCCTGCAGTGTGAATGTAGTCTAAGTGACCCTGAACATGGCATAGTTGTTGGTGCTTGATGGGCTGATTTGAGTATTTCAGAAACTGCTGATGTGCTAGAATTTTCCTCACACAACTGCTGTGTTGGAATCACAGCGTTTATTTGCTTTGTATGCCCTATAGCACCATCTAGTGGTAGTTGTAAATAGCAGTAATGGAGAGTTTGGAACAAGCAGAAAGAAGGTAACAGCCTCAAAGAAACATCCTTTCTGGTCATGGGCTCAGAGCAACCATCACAGTGTGGCAATCCTTTCAATCTGTGCTTAAAACACCTCAAAAATGGCTTCATCTGTAAGTTGCCTGTTATTTTCAGTTAATTTAAAATGTTAGTATATGCATTTTTTGGGATGGTTATTTGTTACAAGTTATTTCTAGGCCATTCAATATATAGTGCCAATTCACAAAAAAAAGTTACCTCAAGGTGCTTTACGTTGTAAGGTAAAGACCCTACACTATTAGACACAAGACCCCAGCAATCAGACAATCACTTATGAGCAAGCGCTTGGTGACTGTAGGAAGGAAGAACTCCCTTTTAACAGGAAGAAACTTCTGGCAGAACCAGGTTCAAGGAGGGGCAGCCATCTGCCTTGACCAGAGAAAGGAGAGCAGGGAGAAACACAGACTATGGGAGAGAGAAGACAAAAACGCAGTAAAATGACTGTAAAAGTTGCTTCTCTGATGTATCACAGATACGTGTAATGTCTTGTAATAATGCATATCTTTTTTTGTACTTTTGCTTTCTTGTTCAGTTTTTATCAAATTTTTACTTATTTCTCCTTGATCCTGCCAAATACAACACACCATCTGTTCCTTGGGAGATGCAATGCTTCAGATCGTAATATTTCAGCTAGCCGCATAGCTGAAACTATGTTGACTGCAACTTTTTTTAATGAGAAAACATCCGGTGAGTGGCAGCTCTCTGGGAGAAAACGCCTTGATGACAGCAGTCAGAGAATAGCCAGACTGTCTGGAGCTGAGAGGAAGCCAACAATAACCCACAACAACCACTCGTTGCAACAAAGGTTGTGCAGAGGAGCACCTGTGAATGCAAAACACATCGAAGCAGAAGGGCTACTGTAGCAGAAGACCACACTGCTGCCAAGAACAGAAAACTGAGGCAACAATTTATACATCAAAATTGGATGACATAAGTTTTCCCATCTCGCTGTCAAAATTTCATACAGTCTATATTCATTATACACCAAGTGAAATATTTCAGGCATTTTTTTTGTTTTAATTTGGACAGTTATAGCTCATAGCTCATAAAGAAGGGACAATTTTTTTGCTCCTGTGTTTTTCCCAAGGGTCCAATACAGCAGATAAATCTAGATAGGTCATTTGGCACAGAGTTTACACCTGATGCCCTTCCTGATGCAATCTTCCTATTGTGGAAGGAGCTTGTGTCTCTGCCAGTGAGGCAAATGTGTAAACCACCACACTATGGAGACACGTTATGGCTCATAGCTCAGGAAAATCAGAAATCTAGTTTTTTAAAATTATTTGAATAATTCCTCAGATCAAGCAAAACGATTTAGATTACAGAAACGTCCAGCTTCTGAGAAGAGTGTTATTTATACACTCAATACTCGGTTCAGGCTCTTTTACCACAAATTACTACATCAATGTGGAACTGCTGAGGTGTTATTGAAACCCAGGTTGCTTTGACAGCGGCCTTCAGTTCGTCTGTATTTTTAGTTTGGGTGTTTCTCATCTTTCTTTTGACAATACCTCATAGATTCTCTGGAGTTTAGGTCAAGCAAGTTGGCTTGCCAATAAAGCACAGTAATAACACGGTCAGCAAACCATTTGTTAGTAGTTTTGGCACTGAGAGCAGGCACTAAGTCCTGCTGGATGGAAATATGAAACGGCCTAAAATCTTATAGATTGCTGCATTGACTTTGGATTTGATAACATATAGCAGACCAACCACCACCACCAGTTGATGAAATGGAACCCCAAATCAACAGACTATGGAAACTTCATTGGACTTCAAACTCTTTGAATTCTGTGCTTCTCCACGCTTCCTGCAGACTGTAGGACCATGATTTCTAAATTAAATCCATAATTTACTTTCATCTGAAAACGGGACTTCGGAGCACTGAGCAACAGGGCAGTGCTTGTAAGAGGTTTCTGGCTCAGGATTGGTTTGATATTAGTAATGCAACAGTTGTAGCCCCTTTCCTGAGGGCATCTGTGCGTGGTGGCTCTTGATGCACTGACACAAGCCTCATTCCACTCCTTCTGAAACTCTGACAAGTTCTTGAATCGACTTTTCACGACAATCCTCTCAAGGCTGTGGTCATCCCTGTTGGTTGCCCTCCTTTTCCAGCCACCCTTTTCTTGCAGTCAACTTTTCTGCTTTGATCAAACATTTGATGACATGCAATCTGGTAACCATAAGATGATGATTTACTTCATCATTGGCTTTTTAAAAAGCACTTCCACTCATATACAAAGATTTGTGGACAAACAGGTTTCACCGGATGCCCCAAAGTGTTGGTTGTTGACCCCAGAGGCATCAGCCGATAGCCTCTGGTTTCCATTGAACACACAGCTAGCAAGTGGAAGTCATGTAACCTGCTTCCTACACACTCTGTCCAGGCAGCTCCATCATCTAATTCAGTCTTTCTGGTGGCTCTCAAGCTGACTATCTCCTTTTTTTTGCATGTGAGAAACGATCTTCAGTGAATGTCCAGACCCAGTTCTCCTGATACTGGCCAAAGTTTATGTGTGAAGACAGATAATGAAGGTTTGGGATGTCGGTTTACAGTGTATAAAAAAGGAAATGTACATTTCCAGTCCACTACCATGACTTTAGCACCGTTAAACCTTTTGTACATGAAGTAGTTTGGAGTACCCTTAAATTACCAGGTAGTTTAGAGACCTCCTTCGCAGTCAGTTAAATCTGCATTATCTACTATGCTTGATTTTACAAACTCAGCTCCATGTGCGTTCTCTTCTATTCTAATTTGAAACAGAATGGCTGGTCTGATCAGTCTAATGCCTTGCTCATGAGCCCCTCAATCGTAATTAGTATTGCTCGTTTAATTTCCCCACCAGCCAGTCAGCAGATTCAAATCAGCAACCCCCTGATTAAAGCAACCACAAAGCACATACTCAAATACTGTATGCTACCACATATCCACACACTCACAAATGCCAAACCACACACACACACACACACACACACACACACACACACGCACACACACACACACACAGTGTGTTGTTCACATCGAGAGAGAAGTGCTCCATTCATAATTAACAAATTCCTCCCTCACACCTCCTTTTCTACCCGGCAACCATTCATTAAAGCAGAGCCACCCTCCCCCAAACACACACACATTCATAGACGCAAACACACATACTTAGAATATACGGATGTACAATGTGTGTGTTGGGCAGTTGTAAAGCTGAAGCGGTATTTTGAAACTGTGTCTGCTGAGAATGTGATCTTACCCCAAATCTGTGAGTGGATCTTGAGTGAAGCTAATGAAGAGAGTTGGTGTGTGATAGTTTGTGTCGAAGGAAAATGATGATTTGGGAAAGACATGAGAGAGGATAAGATGGAGGTGAGATGAGAGGGGAAAGACGACGAGAGAGGGGTCGCCTCGCACATTTTAATGAGCTCACTGCTGGAGTGAGAACCATGGGACTGGAGTTACAGCCAAGTACGTGTGTGTGTGTGTGTGTGTGTGTGTGTGTGTGTGTTTGATCTCTACATTTATGATGGTTCCCTTCCTGTTTGTTATTACCAGACCTCTCCAACTCCATAAGCGATCAACAGCTAGATGAGAACAGTCACTACTCACATCTGGAATATAGCTACTGTGTGTCTGATTGCATCCAAGTCAGTATTCACTTGCTTCCAAGGCAAATCACTATGTTAACTCCAACCAAAAGAGGTCTGAGAAGGCCAAAACCACACTTAGTCTGCATTTTTAAAAAGATATCCGTTTGTTGAAATGATGTTATGTAAAGCAGAATTAGTTTTACACATACTGCAGATCTGGAATGTTGCAATAGTTTGGCAAAAAGAAGACAAATGGAAACAAAAAGAAGCTGACAAAGTAAAAACCAACTGTAACTGTTGAAAATGGATCGACGTTCTAAAGAGTTCACTGAATTTGAGCGCGGTAATGTAACTGTGGCAACAAGTAAGATGGTATAATTTCTTCCCTCCAAGATAATCCACCATCAACTGTTGCAAAGTGGTGGCAAACCAGATAAAAAGTTGCAGAGTGCTGAGGCACATAGTGTTGCCAACACTCTGCTGATCCAACATCTGCAGAATTCCAAACCTCCTCTGGGATTAACATCAGCACTGGATGAATGGGCAAACATTCCCACAGACACATTCCAAAACCTTTTAGAAAGCCTTCCCTGAAGAGTGAAAGCAGTTAGTGCTGCTAAAGGGGGGATGCCTATGGATTTAGAATGGGATGTCATAAAAGCCCCTGCGGGTGTAATGTGTAGGTGACCTAATACTTTTGTCCATTTACCGTGTCTGCCCATTGCTAAATCCTCAGAGATGCATTGTCAAGGAGAGCAAGACTGAACAAAGGCCTTGGCAAGCGTCCCACACAGCCATATTGAATCTCCTACTCGCAGTTATTTGGGTAGTCATTTGAAGCACTCTCTCTTTTAACTTTAATGCCAAGGGTCACCAGGACAAGAAAAGTCCGGGTAAATCTGATTTTTTTTTAAAAATTATTTAAATGTGTCTCTCTAAAACTTGTCTTTATTGAGTCCTTTCTATTCTATTCTGAAAGGTAAAAAGCAAAGTGCTCTGTGAATATACCGCACACACATACTGCCTTTCTGTCAGAAGCCATTGGGATCACCGAGGGATAACAGTGCTTTTTTAAAGAGCAGCAAAGTCCACATTTGGAGGTTGGAGGTGTGGGAGGAAAGTCACAAGTTTATCAGCCAAGGGGCCATGGCATGTGTGATGTCTGGGACTCACTGCAGAATTTCATTTACCCTTTCTTTTTCGCTCGCTGGTTAGGTTTAGTAACAAAAAATACTTCATCCAGTAACATTACCATATGCATGTTGGAAAATGATGCTTGTCTGGTGCGATTAAGGGCATACTTACACTATGCTATCCATACCGTGCTCAAACACATGGACCAGTTTGTTCGGCTAGTGTGATCGCTGCATGCTGGGCCCAGGCGTGGTTCTCTTAGCCACGCCTGGGCCCACTTGAAAAGATGAGCTTGGGCTCTGATCGCTAGCTGCACCCAATGACAGCTGCCGCCATGGTAATCATTTTGTTACCTGATTAAAAAAATTTGTTGAAGGATCATGTACCACGGCAATTAAGTGACAAAATGCATGAGATCATGAACCTTGTGCTCTACAATCGCGCTTTTGAAGAATGTGCGTGTAAAAGACAGACCAAGCACAAGAGAGCAGTTGAGACAAACTTATGTGTACTCAAGGTCTGGAACATTAATGTGACACCAAGACAGCCCCTTACAAGGGTTCATATGGAATTTCCCATCTTGTGGACATTAATGTCATTCCAACAGCAGTATTTGACACCCTTGAATGAGAACAGGCTCGAGCCCAGTTCAGAGATGGTAGGTCTTGTAGTTTCTCAGATGTAAAAAGAATGTATTATTTTGCATTATTTCTATAACTGAAAATTAGGAACACATTATTTTATTACAAAACAGTGTATAAATATACCATCTACAGCAAGGAGTCTGTGCCAAACTACCGGTCCACTGTGGTGACCTCAAAGGGAAACGCACAGCTCAAAAACATTAAAGGAACACTTTGAAAAGACATCAAATCTCAGCGGGGAAAATAACGCTGGATGTCTGTACTGCTACATACTGAATGCAAATTTATATTCATCACTCCATGCTGCTTATTTTCAGACCCGTTTTTGTGTAATCTGGTGTACTTCAGCCGTTTCTTAACAGCATTCTATTGAGACCATTTCTGATGAGGCTTCAGCGAACATCAGATGGCTCAACTGAAGGACTGGAAACTGTTATCGTTGGCATTTTTCATAGATTCAACTAAAGAAACGGGGAAAAATGATGTGTTTTTGAAATAGGCTGCCAGTAACAAAGCAGATAAAGATACCATTTAAAATCACTCCTTTGCAAAGTTACCACTCAACTCTGGTTCGCTCCCTGCGTTAGATGTCCTTTTTATGCTTGAATGGTTCATTGGTCAATGTTAAGTGGCTTAACAAGCAAAAAAAATAAAACATTTCTCTGAAAATGATCAGGTTCAGGGACTGGTGAAAAATGGCCAAAGAAAAACTTTGAAACACCTTCAGAACTACTGCTCAAGGCCATTGTAGAAAATTACAAGAAAGTCCGGCTCCTTAGAAGTATATAAAAATCAGGGGTGGCTTGAGACATTTGCACGGAACTGTATGCAGGCAAATATATAAAATAAAGAAACTGTGTTCCCAAAAAAACATCTGTGTTTAAAACCTTAAATGGGGCTGATCTGTAGTCACTGATGAAGCAAAGCTGTTGCCTCCCCTATGAATGGCCAAGTAACTGTTCTTGATCACCCAGCAACTGACTTAACTGACAGGTTTGTTGCGGTTTCCATGACAGCACAGATCTTGGCCTGTTGCTAAGGTCAAATTGTCTGCTGCTACGGAAACAAATGTCTGAGCTGCACTGCGAGAGAGTGAGAGAGAGAGAGGGAGGACAGAGAGGGAATACCAAACACACAGACCGTCTGCAGCCGCTCACTCACACACAGTAACATCACTGTGAACGCCGGAAGAGGGCTCGGAGTGGTGGGAACAGGAGCAGCTAATCCTGCACACACTATATAATAAGCATTACTTTATTATTAGGACTACTCCTGTCTTGTTGAAGAATATGTAGGGAGAGAGAGAAGTGTACAGAGTCCAGCCAGATTTCAATAAATAAACAAATACAATTCAGAAATGCAAGAAACATTTGCAAAGACTGTTTCCGCCTTAAAATGAGGACAATGAGACAGCCGTGAGGTGTGCCGCAGGAGTGACAGATGGGTTCACAGTGGAATCTCTGTGGACTATGTTCACAGACAGCACTGTAATCTCAGTGAGAGTAGGGAGCTGCTGTAAGTGAGCCTGAAGAGGTGGAGGTATGCACTGGAGAGACGAGGGATGAAAGTCAGTAAAAGCAAGACAGAATACATATGTGTGAATGAGAGTGAGGGAGGTGGAATTGTGACGATGGGAGGAATAGAAGTAGTAAAGGTGGATGAGTTTAAATACCTGGGGTCAACCATCCAAATTAATGGACAGAGCACACGAGAGGTGAAGAAGAGAGTGCAGGCAGGGTGGAGTGAGTGGAGGCGAGTGTCAGGTTTGATTTGTGACAGGATAGCAGCAAAAGTGAAAGGAAATGTTTACAAGACGGTAGTGAGACCTGCTATGATGTATGGTTTGGAGACGTTGGCGCTGACAAAAAGACAGGAGGTGGAGCTGAAGCTGGCAGACAGAATTAGAAATGAGTCCATAAGAGGGACAGCTCAGGTTGAGGACGTGCAGGCATGGTGGATGTGATAGAAAAGGATGCAAGGGTTAAGGATGGAAGCAGATGATCTCCTGTGGCGACCTCTAAAGGGAGCAGCTGAAAGAGTAAGAATAAGACTAAGAATAATAAAAAGAAGTTCTAACCCTAACAGTCAAATGCTTTTACACTCTCACATACGGGGGGAAGCTACAGTAAAAGTCCATTTCTGTCCCTACAGGTACAGTCTACACAAATGAACTTCCAGGGAATAACAAGTCCAGGTGGGGACACAAGCCCCTCTCACCTTGGAGGGTTGTTTCAAGAAGGGCATACAGTGTAAATCCTCTGCCACATTGCAGATGCAGAGTAAACTGCCTTGGCGACCCTTTGGGAGAAAATACAAAGGAGCAGCTGGTGGTGCATTAAAGAAACAAATTCTCACTGGAGGTTCAAGCATGGTTTCTGTAAGGTACAAACCAGAAGAGTACAGATAAGCACCCCCTCTCAGGGATATAACTTTACAGGTGAGCACCTGTAAAGGTAGAATAAGGTACTTTATTTTATCAAAAAGTGGAGGGATTTTCTAGATCCATTCCACACATGGGAAATAGATGGTAAATGGACTGGCACTTATATTGCGCTTTCTTGCCATATTGATGACTCGCGGATCTATAAACTGCAAGCCTTATTTATCCATAAACATTCATACAGCCCTTCATTTTATGCGCACAAAGTGCTTTATCTAGCAAGGACAGTTCCACCAGCAGACTGAAGGAGATGGGTATCAAAACCACCAACTTTCCCATCGGTGAAACACCCACTCTGCCGCTTGACCATTAAGCCCCATCCTGGACTAATTCCACTGAACGAAGTCTCTCTCTCGCTCTCTCACACACACACACACACACACACACACACAGAGTAGAGTGTATGTGCTGTACACTCTTTCCTTCCTTCCCAGGAAAATCACTGAGCTTCTTCTGCTCTCTAATGATAGCATCTCTCTCTTTCTTCCTTTCTCTCTGGTTCTTTGCCTGGGGCATCTCTGGCCTTCCCACCAGTGCATCTCCATGGCAACTATTATCTGTACTCTTGCAGAAGGATTCATCAGCCTCTGGCTTTTCTTTGGCTGTGCAATCCAAGCAAACGTGCAACTGTAATAAAGTGAATGCCAGTGATTGCCGCACACCGGTTTTACTTGGATAAGTGCATCCAGCAGGTGTATGCATGTCTTTTATATTGCGTGTGTGAGTACGCGCTGTGTCCTGGGCCTTGTCCTTTTTTCATATCCAATGACAGAGAAAAATAATCTAATCTGTGCTGGGATCATTCACAGTTAGATGGAAAAACAGATGGAGACACACACGCATTTAGTTAAGGCTCCACATTTAAAGTGATTCATTGGTTGCTCATCACACTGTAGCTGACGCTTGGTTGCTAGTGGATATTTTGAGCTCTGGTTGTAGGTCAGTCACCGGCATCTTTTTCTCCCATTGGTAGCCGCTTCAGTCATCTGTGTCTAAAATACGATTAGTTAAGTTGGTACAAGCCTAATTTGCAAGACTAACACATATACCACTGACATTTTGTGAGTCGCTGCTAGTGTCTTCCTGTTTATATGGCCTTTATCACTTTATTTTGTCATTTTTTACCAAAAAGTAGAGGACAACCTACAAACAAACAGAAAACATGAGTTATGAGGATTATTTGGAAATTTAACTGGTATTAAGTCAACTAGTATGTTGAGTTCTGCTCTGATCAATACTTATTATAGACATAATCACATCTGTTTTTGGAGGCGGAGGATCGGAAAGATTTATTGGATGGAAAACTACCAATGCTAGGGATGCAAAGACGCTTCTTATGTATAATGACCAGTGCTGATGTCTTGAATACTCAACGAGCATTCTATTAACAGTACAGGTCAGATCTCCATTTGCTCTTAAAACAGTCTCATTTCTTAATCCCATGGATTCCACTTCAGATTTTCCCATATTTTGACATGAATCAATCACTTCTGCAAATTTATCAACTGTGCACTCATATTATAAAAGTCCTGGCCAATATTCTAGCACATGTTGCATATGCTACAGATGATGTTAGAAGCAGCCATTAGTACCATAATCGCCATCAAATCTGCCATTAAAAATGTGGATTAACAGGCAAACACACGGTCGGTAGCAATAATCAGGTTTTTCTGATTTTTGATTGACCGGCATGAAGGGGCCAGGAGTGTGCCCCAAAAAAACATTCCTGACGCAAGAATTCATGCTATTGATGTCAGATTCCGAGACTACCCTCGAAATTCCTCAGTCGAAACTAAGATTCATCAGGTTGTGCGCTTCTGCCCTCAGCTGCTTTCAGTTTTGTCGAGTTTGAGTCCACTGCAGCTTCACATTTCTGTTCTGCTCTGACAGGACTGGAAGCTGACTACTCCAAATGGGAGGCCATTTACTTCAAGGTCGGAGCTATTGTGCAACCTAGCATGTTTTCTGTTATCTGGTTCCCAGATAGCAGATAACACTTGTGCCTAATCTGGGCTTCTTTTGAGTGTAATGTCTCACTTTTGTGGGATTGGCAACTGCTGTGTTGGCCAGATGTAGCCCAAATGTCATGAAAACCCACCCGTATAAGATGGACCTGTAGTTGAGCTGAGGCAGTCAGATTCCCTCTGATTAAACACTGTCAGCAAATGCCAAAAATGACCCATAAGAGAATGGAATATGTAGGTCCATTTAGGCCAAACTTTCATTTTTATCTAAGTCTCCACAGTGTTTTCTGTGAGCTCAAACCAGCCTGGACATTCTTATCTGACCTCTTATCAAAAAGGAGCCTCTAAGTAAACTCGGAGAAGCTGTTAGGAAAATTCCAGTCCAGGAGTTTCAGATATACACCAGCAGTGTTCAGCACCAACAACTATGTCACGCATGTCTGCAATAACGTGTTATTAATGAAGGTGTCAACGCAGCAGGCAGTTAAAATATTGTATTTTGAGACTTTGATGATGAGAGACTCTGCCACATTTTAGTCACAAGCAGCCTACATCCACAAACACTCGTCTACTGCCCTCATTCACTATTACAGCATCTGTTTTGAGAGCTATGACGTTTGGAAAACCTGGCATGTTTAGGCATTCTAAAACATAATACGCTATATGGACGAAACTATTGGGCCACCTAGACGTCACACCTAGAGGGACTTTCAAGATGTCTCAATCTAATATGGAGCTGGCCCTGCTGTGCATTGATAACAGCTTCCACTCCTCCAGGAAGGCTTTCTACAGGATTTTATATGTGGGATTTTTTTGCCCATACACCCAGAAGAGGATTTGTGAGGTCAGACACTGATGCTGGATAAGAGGCCCTGCCTCACAATCTCAATTCTATTTCATCCCAAAAGTGTTAATGGGGTTCAGGTCAGGGTTCTGTGCGGGTCAGTCAAGGTCTTCTACACCTCCTTCTTCTTCTTTCGGCTGCTCCCATTAGGGGTCCCCACAGAGGTAACATTCTCATGGTACTCACCAAACCCAAACTCACCCATAAGACTGTTAGATAGAGAGGGGTGATTCTTCACGACCAAACACTTTTCCACTGTTCCAGGGTCCAGTTGCCGCGTGCTTTCCACCACTCCATCCGGAGCGTGGCATTGTGTTCGGTGATACAAAGCTACCATGCAGCTGCTCGGCCATGGAAACCCATGCCATGAAGCTCCTGATGCACAGTTGTTACGTTGATGTTATTGCCAGAGGACATCTGGAATTCTACAGTTACTGAGTCAGCAGAGCACTGGCAACTTTACGCACTACGCGCCTTACACTCAGTGACTCTGCTCCATAACTTTAAGTGGTCTGCAACTTTGTCGCTTAATTGCTGCGGTTCCAAAATTTACAGTAACGTCACTTGAAGTTTATCGAAGAATATTTAAGAGAGACGATATTTCACCAGCTGATTTGTTGTAACAGCACTACTGCATGCTACCACGCTCGAATTCAGCGAGCTCTGTAGAACGACCCGCTCTTTTCACAAATGTTTGTAAAGACAGGCCGCATGGCGAGCTGCTTGATTTTATACACTTGTGGCAATGGGACTAAATGAATCACTCAAATTCAATAATTAAGAGGTGTGGCCCAATACTTCTGTTAAATCACTTAAATGGGAGATAAATTGAGGGAAGACAAGCCACTTATATCGTGGTAAATTTAATCCAGTCAAGTGATGTCAGTTATGCTATAAATCCACTCTGCAGTGCATTAGCAGATGCAGATTTAAACTGATATTTGAAGCCACTGTCGGTAACTGACAAACTCAAGGGGTCGGCCGAGGGGTAAACATACACAAACACACACACAAATTACAGCAAGAAAAGAAGGCAGAAGAGAATATACGAGGAAAACGGCGCGGTGGGCGTGTACCGAGGAAGAGTAACATGGAGGATGACAATGCTTTTGTGTCTCAGGTGGCAAACCACAGAGGGAGGTTTAATGCCAGAGCAGGTGAGGCTGCAGTTGCCAAGGTTACAGACGTCTGCAGCACCCGCCCATCTGTTCCCCTGACAGCAGCATCACCGCGGTGACACAGCAACAATAGGAGGGAGGGGAGAGAGTTACACTCAAAGAACGACAGGAAGGAGGAGACAAAGCGAGGTGGAGAAGGAGGTGAGTTGGGGAAAGAATAAAGAGGGGGAGATAGGCAGAGAGGCTGCACTCGTAGCACTGCCAGATAAAGCAGAATTATTCATGCGCTCTAGATTCTCCTCTCATCATGAAACCAACTCAGAGATTGCGCCTTCCAGACAACCAGGCAACCCTGGCCAAAACAAACCAGCTCTGATACAACAGCATCTACAGCATGTTCCAGTGAAAGTCCTATGGAGCAAACCTCCAATACCGCATGCTGAAGGAATGCATTACTGCATGAAACATTACGCTCGAGCAGTAAGCCACAAGAGGCCGTGGTTTGGAAGGACCCTGCCTGAGGAGAAAACTGGTGGTAACGGTGTAAAGGCTCATTAGGTTTACTAATCAATAATGCAGCTAATAATATCCTGCTTTTTGGTAAGGAATAATAATGAGAACCAACAATAGCCAGTTTACACGGCTCAGCCGAACCCTGCTGCAACATATCACAGTATCTCAACACTATAACTGCTGAGACGTGTGTTTCACAGCCAGTGCATCAATTTTAAATGAGCTCATAGTGTGTGTTTACCTGTCTGCCTTCTGCTTATATCAGAGGCAGGAGGAGCAAAGGGTGTGAGAATTAGGGTCAGTGCTTTGGTAGAAACACAGCAGTATCTCAGAAAAGGTTAGCTTCTGTCCAGACAAGGAGAAAGTTCTAAAAGCAGATCAAGGCTCAGCTCTATCAGAAACCTGCGGGAACAAGTCAACAAGTTGCTTCCTGGTATGTGCTGATCATCGGCACCCTTCATCTTCACTGGCAGTTGCTCATCAAAAGTTTAACTCAAGATCACTCGAAGTTCCTGGATTCTGTTATCTTTCTGTGGTCTCTGGTTTCCACTGCCGGATGCTTCCTTTTGGATGATACCTTAATGACAGCATACAGCATTTCTCTCTTCTCTCTCCCCTCACCCCCAACTGGTTGAAGCAGATGGCTGCCTCTCCCTGAGCCTGGTTATGCCTTGGGTCTCTTCCTATTAAAAGGGAGTTCTTCCTTCCCACAGTCGCCGTATTTTATCTTCGGAGGATAAGTCTTGTTTTCCTTTACTGGGTCCATTTAACGGCACTGATGGTAGAACATGACCCTGTTTATGCTTACACCAAGTTGCGTTGTGATCCGATCATTTAACCCACCTGCCAAGGTGGTCTGGAACAAATCTGACCTCGGCCTTTTTGTCATGCAAATGCTAATGCACCCTATTGTGTGCCAGACTAGGATGTAACAGGGGACTATACCATCACTGCAGGGCATGGGGGCTGTTGTAGTGACAGTGGTCCACCAGACAAACACCAAATGTTTTCACACGGGTTTGCTAAGAAAACAGACTTGCAAAATATCCGGGCCCTTTGACCACAGGGCCCTTTGACCAACTTAATAGAAGTTACACCGACAGTAACAAAATCTGAACACGTGACATGCCTGAACAGTTGGGTCCACTTGTCTTCAGATCACAAAATGCATTTTATAAAACAAAGTGTTACTTTTGTCTCTTTAAACTGAGCAGCCGGCGCGGCATGTTTTGCGAGCGGCAGTGCGTTTCGGGTGGCGCGGTGTGGGTGGCGCGGTGAGAATAGGCCGCGGTGAAAATTATGCCGCACGGCGCAAATTTCCAGAGTTGAAAAATCTGAACTTTGGTGAATATTCGCATTACGTCAACCAATCAGGAACTCGGCTTTGGTAGTGACGTGTTGATGATGTGATTAGCAGGTGGAGTGCTGGAATAGAGCGCCTGTAATTGGTGTCCTGTTGCGTAATCGGCGGACCAATGCGGGGACAGCAAGTCGTCAAACTGGGCCACAGAGAGACGGAAGAAAGCGGCTGTCATCCAGACGCAGCTCCTGGAGTAGACGGTGAAACTCACCGTACTGGGAGAGTCTCTGAATTATATCATGAACCCAGACACGGCGACTTGCTTGCCGGCGCCTTTGTAGAGCTCTCCAAAACAAATAAATCCAAGCTACTCTCTCAACGTCATCCATGTCTTCCATAATGTAGCAGTGAGGCCGATAGGCTGGCGGTAGCTCCTCCCACACGCGAATTCACGTGTGGTTTGTGAACACACTTTTGGACACGCCAACAGGGGCGAATTCACCGCGCGGCCAAACAGAGGCGGTGGAGGCGAATTGGCCGCGCGAATCGCGTTCGGTGTGAACGTACCTTAAGACACTGGAGCTCTAAGAACGTCCACAGTGGAGGACTGGGACAGAGAATTTTCCCAGTGGAAAAGCTGACGTTCCCTCTGCGTGACAAAACGGAGGATTTACTCAAATATGGCAGCTGAAGGTGGACATGTGTGGACCGAGTTCTTTGTGCACTGATGTGACTGAGACCGTCTGACAGTCATCATATGGCTGTCTGTCTGTCTGTCTGTCTGTCTTCTTAGCCTGAGTGCAACTGATGACTGTATTTCCTGCTGTATTTAGGTTTTAATTTAATTTTACTTTTAAACTTATTTAATGATGTTTCTGTTTGCTTGTTCAGTTGTTAAAAAAGGGGAAAAAGTTAAAAAAAAAAAGTATCGTAAGTTCCTGTAAATAAATTTTTTTTTAAAAAGTACAATAAGCTGCTTGGATAAAACTAACACACCTGTCATCAGTTACAGTGACTCAGTTCCATCCTACAGTAAAAGCCATGGCATCAAAGATCTTATTGCTCAAAGGTATCAGTCAGGAGACGGGGACGAAACATTCCCGCAGCCTTACATATACCATGGGACACAGTGAAGACAGTCATCAAGAAGTGGACAACACACGGAACCACAGTGATGTTGCTGAGAACTGGACGTCCCTCCAAAACTCCAAAAGCACATTCATAATGGTCATTTGGCAAAGGTTTTACACCGGATGCCCTTCCTGACACAACCCTCCATTGGTGAGAGGGGCTTGTGTCCCCACGTCTAATTTGCTTTGTCCGAGTCAGCTGCCACACTCGTCTGCGTTGCCTATCCAGGTTAGACTGAGGTGTGCCTACCTTCCGCATCATGTGACCGTTTCCCCACCTAACAGACCCAACTCAGCATCACGTATGGTAAACGCGGACCTAAATCACGACCACGTGACCACCTGCCTGAAGCCCCCCGTCACACCGTGGCGATTTAGCAAGCGTACGCCGGCGTAGGGGAAAAAACTGCAAGTTTTGTATGTTAAGAACACGCATAATCACGCCGGGCTACGAGGTAGTACGGCGAGGTGGCGGGAAAGTTTTGAGCAAACCTGACGCTTGCCCGCGTATGGCTCTTACGTCTTGCATACGAGGACGATATGTTGCAGGCACCTAATGCAATCGTGGAGGTATCCAAAACATACTAATAACCTATGAGCAACATGTTTTTAACATATATCAAACATACCCCAACACATAGTGACGTTTGTAGACGCATTTGACGTGTTTCTAACACACAACTGCCGAATCACTGCGTATGTGGTGCGTTTACGGGGAGTAGTATAAATGGGTTTCACGATTAGAACGCCGGCAGTACGCCAGCATATGTTCTGTATACGTCCATTTAACATCATTGTTCCGGCGTTTTAAGGGAATTTGAATGCGTCGGCGTCAGCTTGTTATGGTGTCATGGTGTGACAGGGGCTTTAAAGAGTGTGTGAGTGTGTGTGTGTGTGTGTGTGTATTCCCAGCCGGGGATTAATAAAGAAGTAACTTTCTAAATCTATCATTACTATGACCCCCCCGCACAGGGTCTCATTACGCTGTAAGGAGTCCTAGTGAGAGCCCGGTGGTCTGAAGAGGACTGTGGACAGATGTGTCCCACCAAACAGTCCGTCTTCCCTCCCGGCTAACAAACCGGGTTAGCATGTTAGCACTCACCAGACGGTCCTTCTCCAGCACAAACACGCTCGCTGTTTTATCGAAGGAGCCGGAAGCCAGCCTCCTGCCGTCGCAGCTCCACGCCACAGAGTGAACCTTCGCCGTGTGGGCAGGAAACTCGCGACTTTTGCTGTTGTTTCTGAAGCTCTCCTGCATCTCCTGGAAATACTGCGACGCCATCCTGGATCCGTGCGGAACACGGCGGCCGGCAGCCGCGAGTTATCGGCGCGCCAGCGCCACCTGGCGCTTCGGAGGTGAGCCAACAGCTGAGGTTGCTTTCTTTGTTTAGTTTATGAAACATTTTTTCTAATATCAATAAAGTAACAGAACTGAACAGTGAACGGAACATTATCCACGTTCACTGCGGAGCAACTGAATAACAAGTATAATCAGGGGCGTGTCCAGAGGGGAGCCTGGTGGTGCCCCACACAAAGGTTAGCTAGATAGATATACTTTATTGATCCCAAGCTGGGAAATTACATTATTATATGTAACTGAAACTAAACTAAAACTAAATGTGAAAATAATTTTAATTAACTGAACTAAAACTAAAACTAGGCTTTTGGGAAAATCAGAAACAACTAAAACGACATTGTGGGTTTAGAAAACTAATTAAAATGAAATAAAAATATAGAGGAAATGTCCTTAGTTTGTCAGTTGGGTTAAATCTGGTCAGTCAGTTTGTCTGATGAGGCTTTGGTGCTTCTGTTTATTGAGACTCAGGATGTCTACGTGACTGTGACTCATCGGCCACCACAAAGTGTTGTGTTTGTGTTGTAATTTCTGATCTAAACATTGTAAATCTTCCCCTGACAAATACCACCTAAAACTACCACTGAAACTAATAAAAACTAAACTGAAACTAGAAAACCCACTCTGGAGACAAACTGAATTCAAAACAAAAACTCAAAATGACATAAAAATAAAAACTAATTAGAAAATACAAAAGCATAATAATTCTGCCCCACACCACCACCAACGCCATTATACTAGAGAACTGTTACAGTTACAAGGCTTAAAACCACCGGAACACAGCGTGGATAAGACCAGTGGGAAAGTAAGTTGGTACACTTTTAATGTACTTGTAATGTACTTCTTCTCTACTGTATTTTGGAAAGAAACATTGTACATTTTACTCCACATTATTTATTTTAAATCTTCAGTTACTTATTATTTTACAGACAAACTGCATCATTAAGATACTTAAGATACTTTCACACAAATAAAAATTCTAAAATGGTTATCCAACCCCAACTTTGTTTAAACTTTCTGGCGCTCCACTTTACTGTACAACGTGCTGCACATGAGCCTGAAACCCCACAAATCAGTCACCTGACCTCAGCCCAACACAGCAGCTTTCAGTTACTGAAATCAAAACTGAAGGCAGAGACCCACAAACAAGCAGCAACTGAAGGCAGAGACTCACAAACAAGCAGCAACTGAAGGCAGAGACCCACAAACAAGCAGCAACTGAAGGCAGAGACTCACAAACAAGCAGCAACTGAAGGCAGAGACCCACAAACAAGCAGCAACTGAAGGCAGAGACCCACAAACAAGCAGCAACTGAAGGCAGAGACCCACAAACAAGCAGCAACTGAAGGTGGCTGCAGTAAAGGCCTGGCAGGGCATCTGAATGGAGGAAA
>VUQH01041861.1:14794-25929 GCA_015106775.1 Etroplus canarensis | reverse complement strand
GGAGGGAGTGATAGGAACTGTAAATGAAAGACTTATTATGAAGAGCATAATATGAAGTGATATTATGAAGTGTACAGATGTGCACAGAGGCAATATGAGAAAAACCCAAAATCAGCGCCAAATTTATAACCTTGCATTATTTCTTCACATTGTCCGCATATCTAAATGGTTGTTGGAAAGTCATCCTGACTGTCCTAGTCCATGATTTTACCACTCCTGGTGTGATCCTAGATGTATCTCTACTGTCCTGCTATGATCAGCATTTTCCGCGGCATTCCCAGTTGATTCCTAGGACACTCCCAGGTATGTCTGCAGACAATACGCAGAGATTCATAGTATTGTCTCAGGAATTGATGATTCGCACACTTTTTTCAGGTCTGACACGGAAAGTATGCCAAAATGACATAATTTGCTTCCGCAACCCTTCCTAATCTTGTCAACGCTCTAGTGGACGCCAGCCCTTAGACGAAAAGAGTGAGACAGGGCCGCAGAAAGGCATCAACTCAGCACCAGGACTGGCATCTTCTCCTTTGTGCGAGGAGGAACAGGATGAGCACTGCCAGAACCCTAAAAAATAGCCTCTAGCAGGCTACTCATGTGCACATCTATGACCAGACAGTCAGAAACAGACTCCATGATCATGGCATGAGGTCCCAATGTCCCATAGGGGGCCCTGTGCTAACTGCCCAACACCTTGGAAGCATTTGCCATGGAATACCAGAATTGGCAGGTCTGCCACTGGCACCCTCTGATGAGAGCAGGTTGACCCTGAGCACATGTGACAGCTGTGAAAGATTCTGGAGACACCGAGGTGATGGCTATGCTACTGTCATGGTCCGTGGTTTTTGTGGTTGTGAGGCTGAGTTTTGTTAGTTTCTAAGATGTTTAGTTTTCCTTTTTTCTCATCATGTATCCAGGTTCTTGCTTCTCATAGTTTTGGTTTTAATTCTGTTATTCCCTTGTGTTTTCTGTACATGTTTTCTTTCTTCCTAGTGTCTTTTGTTCTCATTCCCAGTCTGTTGTATTCTCAGTTTATGTTTAAGCCCCAGTTCTAAACCTGGTGTGGGATGTTTAGTTTATTAGTTCTCTTTATGTCTCCTCTGTGTTATCGTCCTGTGTTCTTGTTCTGATGTCGAGTTCAGTCTTGCGTTATCATGTATGTTTCTAACTTCCTGTTTTACTTTGATGCCAGTTTTTTTTCCATGTATTGTGTTCAGTTTTGCTTCCTGACCTTGATCAATGCCACCTGTGCTCCTCTTCCTCCTGTTGCCCGTTTAGCATTAGTCTGTGTGTATTTATATCCCTGCCACTCTTTATTTCATTATCATGTTGTTAGTTTTTATCTCCTGATGTCACAGTGTGTTCCTGTTCCTTGTGTTTCCTTGCCTGGTTTGTACCCTATGGACTTTGTTTATTTTGAAGGACTTTGCAGCTATTAAAGCTCTTCTTTGGTTTTTTCTCATCCTCTGTCCTGGAGTCCTGCATTTGGGTCCTCTTTCCTCACTCTCTGGCAAATTCACGACAGCTGCCTGCAACATAATCTAGCATGGCTGGTTTGGCAGTGAGTCTGTGATGGTCAGAGGAGGCATATCCTTTGAGGGTCACATAGACTTCCTTGTGCTAGCCAGTGATACTTGGTGATGACTGGTGTTAGATGAAATCCTGGGACCCACTGTCAGGCCCTAAACTGGTGGAGTGGGCCCTTTCCTCCTTTTGCAGAACAATGCCTGGCGTCATGTGGCCAGAGTATGTAGGCACCTTCTGGATAATCAAGGCATTGACGCCACTGGATGGCCGTCACATTCCCCAGACCTCAGTGTGGCACATTATGTATCAGGGGATGTAATGCTGCCAAATAGTGACTGTCCAGAAGCTCATTGATGCCCCATCTTGTTATAAAGCAGAGTGCGGGTGCTGGACTCAATCGCAGGGCGCGGAGGATAAAAGTTAACACAGTCTTTATTTTGACACAGAATAGAATGTGCAGTAGCTGTCAGGAACAGAAATGAGCTCGCAGGAAAAGGAGGATCAAAGCAGAGTCCCTCGGAGGAGCAGACAACGATCTGGCCAGGTAGTGCTGCCTGGAGCCTGCTTAAATTCAGCAGCAGAGACGGGTAGGATGCAGATCAGGTGTGCAGCTGATGACCTGCAGCTGAGGCCCACACAGAACTAGGTCAGCTCTGCCACACCCTCAGCAGAGGGAGAGAGAGCCAGCCACACACACACACACACATACACCCACACCTGGCAGAACTGACCAGGAGGCGAGGGTCATGACACTTCTAGGTCCAGGAGGAGGTCCTACAGGACACCATCTACCATCTCACCAGGAGCATCCCCAGATGTGTATACAGTCACTTGGGATCATAGACACCGCTCAGGCTGTGATTTCAATTTTTAAATTTTGATTTTTGGTGTGATTATGAATCTACCCCTCAAACACTTAAAAAAGATGCCTTAAAATCTTACACATCTGTGTGTCTAATTAAGAACAACACACGCTGTGTTAAAATTTGTTAATTATGTAATTTTAACATAGCTGCCATGTCAAAATTAAGACAGTGGCACTGTTCACTCATCGCTGATACTGAAAGATGGAACTGTGAGACGAAATTATGGACATTTCATTTTCAGAATTGTTCAAAGCCAACAGTATATGCAATG
Source organism: Etroplus canarensis (assembly GCA_015106775.1). NCBI lineage: Eukaryota > Metazoa > Chordata > Actinopteri > Cichliformes > Cichlidae > Etroplus > Etroplus canarensis. Next base: position 23,265 of record VUQH01041861.1, on the reverse strand, counting down.
CTTGTGAAATGGCAACTGTTTGTCGTGTAACGTTGTCATTGTGGCAGAGGCGAGGACCCTAACGCAGGACTCAGAGACAGGAGGTAAAACTCAAAGGTTGCTTTATTCAGTCTGCACAGCAGTATTACAGTCCCATGGGACAAAAGGACGAGTGCAGGGAAAGACAGGAAGGCCAGGCTGACAACTGGGGAACAAAGAGGGGATGACGCAACAGCAACAGACTAAAGTAGACGAGGACAGAATCACAAACAAGAGACAGGTGGGGACGGAACGCAGCTGGGAACAATTAGGGCAGGGAGACAAACAGGACGCAGAACTCCAGACCAGAAGGGTTACCAAAATAAAACAGGAAATGACGCAGACTGGGACGAAGACCACTAGGGAGACAGGCCAGGCAGGGAACAGAAAGAGGGAAACTGGCTCCAAAACAGACAGGAAAGGGCGAACCATGACACTGTTATTTTTAAAAAATTATTTTTGTGAGAGGCTGAGGAAACTTGCTCAGTAGGACTTTAACTATATTCAGTTCAGTCATGAAGAGACCCCTTACCATTTTGTTTACTGTCAACAATATTGTATAACACACAATATACACAACAGTTTAATTTTTGCATGTTGTACTAGGCTTACATTATTGTGTACTTTATCAGTTCAAAACCTTGTGAGGCTTCACAAGAGAAATAAATGTTTCAGTTAACTTTCAGCTGTGTCCTCTTCATTTTATTTATTCAGCATTCCTTAAATACAATTATAGGAAGATAAATATCCTTGAGTTTTATGTAATTGGAGCTAGAATTTTTGTGTTTACTCAACAAGATTTTCTACAAAATACAGGCAACAGAAGCTGTATTTTTCTTATTACCCTTACAGGAACATTGTAATTAGGTCAACAAGAAAATGTAAGTTGCCAAAAATCTTTTCTAAATGTGTACATCTTTGTAAATTTAATAATAAATCGAAACCTGAGAATATTAAAAAAAAACCTACTGAATCATGTTGCCTTGATAGGTTGACTTGTTTCAGGTTTTTCTTTTTAGATTAATCTGGTGAATACACTCTTGTCACTGAAAGAAAACTTGCCATTTCTTTTAGCCATACTTCTCATACATACAGTACATTTAATAGACACTATTAAATACCAAGAAATAACTCTGGGGATTTCTTCTGTGATTAAGAGGGCTAAATGGTTATGTAAAATATATGTGCTATGTTTTAGCAAAGGGATTAACATACATCATAACAAATGGTCTTAAGCATAAGATGCAACTGCACCGGTCCAAAATGGTGCCACGTTCTGTGGAGTGACAAAGCCCGTCACAAATACATTTCTTTGACAAGCTGCACGATGATGAACATTTCCCCCATATTCAGCATCCAGCTGTTGGGGCCTGTTGACATTGCAAACAAATTTGCTTTGACAAATATTCAACCTGGAGACCCTAAGTTTGATAAACAGATTGGTCTCTCCTAATTAATCAATTCATGTTGCTTTTTTTTTTCAATGTTTTGACATATCAGTCAAGCACATAATCAGTCAGTGAGAGGACTGCACACCATGTGTTGATTATTTACAAAGCAAACCCATGGCTAGGAACCAGTAGTCCACTAAACACTTTGACCTCTAAAATATATACTCAGGCTCAATTTTTGGAACCATTTTAAATAGCAGGTGCTAAGATAGAGAGATAAAAATCATGCAAACAGAAGAAATACTGTAACATTATAAATTATTCACTCCTGGCATGAACAGGCCTGTGGAACAAACCCAAAAGAAGCTTTTAAAAAAATGTAAATCTAGAGGTATATTCTGTGCTATTTTGTGAGTCCAATCTTCTGTTAATATTGACATGGATCAGAAGTGACCATTTACTTAAACCTGATTAGTGAATGTTTACTCACGGCTTTGCAATGAGTAAAAACTTCATTGCCTTCAAGATTTGGATATTTTCACAGCCAAAGAGGTGTACATGGGTCTCTAATAAAACAATACATGGCATTTAAAGACTTTGGGAGTATTGGGTTTTTTAACAACAAAACAAATCAGCAAAAACTAAGAAATGACTTGGACAGCATGTTAATTTGCTCAACGTAACCTCCAGCAAGTGCTTTATTTTAGGGGCCAAGGAATATATTATTCTTAAATTATAATAAATATTTAATTTCATGAGTTGATGGGATTACAGATAATGATGAGTGGCAATGGGCATCTTCCGCCAACACCATCATTATAATGTCAAGGTGGGGTGGTGGAGCAGGGAAGCGGACTCAGATGCAGGGCTCACAGCAGATAAGACAGTAAATGGAGAACGAAGAGAAAATTGAAATGGGGAGGGGACACAGGGACCATAGTAAACTTGTAGCTATTGTGACAATAAATGAGTTGTAGTTGATATTTATAATGGTAAAAATCAGGAAAATAGAATCCAGGTTCAACATAATATCATTGAATGGTACATTTTATTACCTTTGACTTTATATGTGTTGTACTTTTCTTCCTTTTAATTGTATTTTTCAACACTCTCACCGCTTCTTACCGACGATTCACCCACACAGGGATGTTAGCATATTCCAACTGCTTGGAATTCCTTCCTGCCGTCTTGAGAGCACATGCTCCTTTTAAAAACTTGCCGGATCCTTTCAAGTTTTATTTGGAAGTATGTAATTACATTCTTAAAAGTATAACAGGTTGCTGGATTGATTTACATGCTGCATAAAATGTCATGGTTCAAAAAGATGCTGTTAACACTTGTGTATTTTTGAGAGAAAATATAACATAGCGGTAACGTTGGAAATTAGAGCAGGGGCTTTGAATTTATTCCAGTTCTTTTAAGTTTTGCACTGATGTCTCAGTTCATTGTGGTTCTTTGCTGTTACTGCTCTGTGGTCCATTTGTGATTTATAAAGTTAGGCTCTTTTCCACTAATAGAATTAAAGAGTTGCTATGCAGTCTGATTTGTATCCCTCATTTTGATACAGTCAGATTTAGTGAAGATGGTAGAGTTGTCTAAAAAATGGATTAGCAACATTTTAGAAACATCTGTCTTTCTTTTTATTATGGCTTGAAAAAGTAACATATGTCAGCAGCTTCTTGCTGAATAGCAACTTTTTATAGTGACCCATAACTTGATTTGGAGAATATTGCATAGTTGTACTTATTCGACAAGAATCTTAGACATTCAATTTTGAAGTACTAGTCACAGGATCTCTCAGGACACTGTATCAGCTTTCTGCATGCATGTTATTTAATTATGTTCTATTCCTGGTTGATTTCCATCTGTTCAAGTCTAATCTATTTTTCTCTTGAGCTCCAGAACATAACACTTATAAGGTTCTCACCACTGGAGAATTCATTTTGCTGCCTCTTAGCTCGGCCTCTTAGGGGCTGTTGTGTGGGCAAAGTCAATTCTTCCTCTCAGACTAAAGGAGTATCTTCAAGTGCCAATCCAAATGGTGATAAAAAAGCTTTTTAATCCATTGAGAAAGTTTCCCAGCATAAGCCCCCAGAGTCCCAGCATCAGGCGTTGCTGCACTCAGGCTGTGTCTGGACAGTGTTGAAGCCCAAGTGTGTCTTCCTGCACCCTGACAGAGAGAGAGAGAGAGAGAGAGAGAGAGAGAGGCTTAAAAAGCCCCCCCTCTGAAGCGCTCTTGACCAGCTTCCTTTGATAACATCTGGCAGAGGCAGGGTTGCACCAGTGACAGCATGAGATGGACAGACATTAAAGTCCTGTCACTCACAACTCCACATCATTTGACACACTGAGCCTCAATCTCATACAGTGGAGTGTCATTGATGATCTCTCTTTGAAACGAGTCTGATGATATTCTCCAGCAAGAGTGTCATATAAGATGATAGCTTGGTATGGCCGCTTTTTATTTTGAACACAAACCCCCTCTTATTAAAATAACTGAGGTCACTGACACCCTCAGTAGTGGAAGACAGTTTCTTGTGATTACAGAAGAACAAAACCTGAAGAAGGTCTGCAACTTTTTGCCTAAACATTCTTTGTAAAGGGGGAGTTATAGGGTTTATCTAAGCATGATGTCTGTTGAAAAGGGGTGGGCTGGAAAAGACATCAACCCATCTTTGTTCTAGTGAAAGAGTCTTCAAGCACTGTAGTGGGGGGAAGAAGAGTTTCAACACAGTTATCCCAGAGAGGATCAGACCAGTTCAACATCCATCCTTCTCCATTCTTTCTGTTTACTTCTAGGTTCATGAGTTTACATGCCAATTCCATTACAGGGATTAAAATAGTTTGTCCAATCTCTCCTCAAACTCTGTTTCCCTTGTCCCTCTCCCTCCTTGAACCCCCCACACCATTTACAGACTTTTAGGTCCCAGGGCTGGGTTAGGGGATTACAGGACTACCAACCCTCAGCCCGAGCACCCAAAGAAACATGAGGCAGCTGTGCTGAAGAATGTTCCAATGAGAAATCCAAGCATTAGTGAAAGCTGGGGTTTGATCAATGGCTGTGGCGCGTGTCTGCACTAGTGAGAGCTTTACAGAGCCTCTCAGGTAGAATAAAAGAGAAAATTGAGGTGTGTTATGACATCGAGCTAGAGGTCTAGGTGCCTGGGTCACCTTTGAGCTGCTGCTGATTAAGGCTTGTTGTTCACAGGTAAGCAGCTCTGAGCAGGATTTAGTGACACAGGCAGAGAGGTGAAATCACCCCACTCTCCTACCTAACGATAAAGTGGTAAAGCTGCTGACCTTTCCCCCAAATGGCCACAGGCAAATGTCAGAAGATAAGCGAGCCCTGTGACCACAGTACACGCAAAGAAAAATAATGGGAGGTGAACTTTCCACAAATGTAAAAATTGTATCTTAGAAAAAAGCAAAACACAAGATAGATGTCATGATTAAATATTATTTACATTTCTAAATTAGATGTTAGGAATCTTTTGCACTGAATAGAAGACTGGGAATCAGAGGTTCATATTACAAGTAGCAAAATCTCACTGCCTGTTGTTATAAACCACCTGCAGTTGGTAATCTCCATCGTAACTGAGGAGCTCAAAGAGGCTAAGCATATTCGATGCCTAGGAGTGGACATCCATGGCATATCTTCTGCTTAAGGCAGTCTGGCTTGTAAAAAAGTTCTGGGGCTTTCTGTGAAGAAGGTCCTTAGAGAGGCTTTCAGTCTACCATAGGCTGCCTTGTGGTGTATTCTGGATAAAATGTTTGCCATCTGCAATGTAAACAGGGCATAATCTTCAATGAGCATATAAAAGACTGCTTTTTTAAAATACTGTCTGAATACATGTGTGTGTTTGTGCCTATATGTTGAATTTAAGAAAATAATATTAAACAGAATAATTAAACAGCTGTTTTCTCTACTTAATAGTGACTTTTCCATTTCATTGAGGTCAAACTCAAAGTGTTTCCACCAAATATGGGTCAAACACAAAACAAAATATTGTTACCATTAGTAAGGCCAGCCAAACAGTCATGTGAAAAAAAATTTTTTTTACAAGACTATGCAGACCTGTGGAAAACTAAGTAAACCCTCACTGCTTTCATAGGAATTAAGCAGATAAGTAGCAGCCAGATCTGGTTAATCAAATAAACTTGATTAATTGATCATTCACAAGCAGAAGTTAGACACCGGTCTGGAGCATTCTGGTGTGTCTTAACACAATGCCACAATTTTCCTAGGAGTGAGCATCCCAGCAAATTCACTATAAGGCCAGACTGTACAATGCTCAGAAAAAATGCAAAAAACCAAAACACTGTACCTGAAACTCTACAGGCCTCAGTTAGAATGCTAAATGTTAAAGTTCATGACAGTACAGAAAAGCTTGTTTGGAAGGGTTGCTGGGAGAAAGCCTCTTCTCTCTAAAAACAACTTGACAGCATAGCTTAGGTTTGTAAAATATCTGAACAAACCACAAGACTTTTGGAACAGACTTTTGGAGATATTTGGCCATAATCATCAGGTAAACCAAACACAGCATACCAGCACAAACACCTGATACCAACTATCAAGGCACAGTGGTGGAGCGGTGATGATTTGGGCTTGTTTTTGCAGCCACAGGACTTGGGCACCTTGCAGTCATTGATTCTACCATTAACATCTCTGTATACTAAAGTATTCTGAAGTCAGATGTGAGGACATCTGTCCAACAGCTAAACCTTGGTCAGAATTGGACCTTTTCAACATGCAACAATGATGCCAAGCACACTAACAAATCTAGAAGAAAATTTCTGAAAAAGAAAAGAATAGAGATGTCGCAATGGGCCAGTCAGAGTCTGGAGATCAGCCTGACTGAAATCCTGTGACGGGACCTTAGGAGAGCTGCGTATAAACAAATAACTGCAAACCTCAATGAACTGAAGCAACATTGTAAAGAAAAGTAGGCCAAAATTCCTCCACAACGATGTGAGAGACTGATAAAATCATACAGAAAACAATTACTTCAAGTTTTTGCTGTTGATGACATTTATATAAGCTATTGAGTCATGGGGTGAGCTTAGTTTTTTATATTACTGCTTAGAGTCCTTCAAAACTTTCTTTTTCACAGGACTGTAAATAATCTTATGAAAATGGGTAATAAAGATTCCTTGGTTATATGAGACACATATACAACTTTTTTTTTTCTTTAAATTGTATGAGAAGTGAGAGTCATTGTTGTCCAGAAAAATGATGTATGTTACCTCCATCATGTTTAACAGGTGACGTACGTCCAAGCTGTTTACATTTTTTATCGATCTCAGGAACTGATCTTTATCTTGTCTGTCCAAAATAAATTGCACCATAGTTGTTTTTTATTTTTGCTTGTTTTTATTTAACTGTTTTGATGTCTGTCTTGGGTTTGTAACTTGTGGTTCAAAGTTATGCTGGTGTAGTCTTTTCTTGATGGGTGACAGATTACATACATCCTGGTGCAATCTTACACATCTTTGTGACCACATAGTAACATCCTGTTGTAAAATATGTTTTTTAGTCATTGTTAATTCATTTAAAAACAGATAGAGGATAGTTATGAGGCAATTTCCACCCACACATTAAATGCACAATTACATCATATGTAAAGATAGGTGACATTAAATCAATTCTAACAATTTTGCAGATGTGTTGAATTAAAGGTCCAAGACTTTTTTGCTTTAATTAATGATTATTATATATTTGTTTACTGCTATCTATCCAGAAATTTAAGACTGAACTGCACAACCAGAACAGGGAGATGATAGCACTTTTGTTTCCCTCATAGCAACCGGCAGCTTTCCCCAGGTAGACGAAATACAAACAACTGAAGTAACTGGAGAAATTCAAAATAAAAAGAGCCATGTGGTTGGAGGAAGCAAAGAAATCAACAAAAATAGGGAGTGAAATCTAAAGGAAAATGGCAGTGAACCTCTTAAGGGCAATGAGAAGAGCTTAAGGATTTGAGGAGTTTACCAGCAAAAACTCCTTTAAAGGTGCAATATGTAATATTATAATAGATTTAAAAATGTTTAGAATGGTAATAAAATTAATGAAATTATAAAAATAATGTAAAGAATTAACAAAATTGACCCTACGTAAAACATGTTTGTATTGTACTGTGCAGCGGACATATCTTTTGATAGCATTCTAACAGGCTATCACTGACTTGCACCACTGCATAATACAAGTTTTACCTCAATATGTGATATGGCTGCTCTCAGCTCAGCAAGAGACTAGAGAAAAGTAGTGGTGCCTGAAGTTTGCATTTTTCTTTTTTACAGGCTATGATTCTAATATCTTGACAATTATGATGCAGGAAGTAATGCTATTAGCAAGAAACCAGCAGAGAACATGGGAAAAAAGTGATTATAGGGTTTGTTTTTAGCCTAGTACTGGTCTCTGCACAAAAGATTTAACATCTTATGGCAGTTTCCCATGATAGACATGAATACTGGTTGCTTGTTGTTTTAATTTTACTTGAAATCTATGTAAAATTATAATATATTGCTTTAAATTGAGCCTTATTAGACAGTTCAGAACTTTTAATGCCTCCAAAAAGCTTTCAGCCAGAACCAAAAAAAGTTACCAGTGTTATAAAAGAAAAAGAAAAGGTTTAACCATTTTAACCACAGGAATATTCAATAAATGTTTAATGCATTAGCAAAATAATCCCCCTTTCATTAAAACCTTAAAAGTGAAACTGATTCTATAATAATAACATGGATCCTACAACAAAAGCTGTAAGAGTGACCAAAAATAAAAGACAAATGGCCTTTCAAAAAGATGAAACATCAAGCATGGCAGAGCACGGCAGAAAAGTAAATGTATAGATATATATATACACACACAATATGACTACAATTTGACTTTCCAACCTAAGCCTGGCTGTCAGGGTGTCTGAGTAGCTCAGTCAATCAAATAGTAATATAATATACAAACTAAAGGTAACATGCAAACTATGTTACCCAGAGCTCCTGATCAAACACGGTTCCTAAACAACATACCCTCACAACGTTGCTTTCTTTTTTTTTTTTTTTTTTGGGGGG
>VUQH01041861.1:0-14774 GCA_015106775.1 Etroplus canarensis | reverse complement strand
ATTTTTCCAAAAAAAAAACCCCCCCCCACTTTTTTTTTTTTTTTTTTTTTTTTTTTGGAGGAGGGGGGGTTACTGAATTTTTGTTGGTATTTGTAGTTTATATTTTCTAAATTTTCTACATATTTCTTTGTTATTATTGAATATGTTGTCTGAAGTATATGTCTATGACAAAGCATAACCCAAATTGAGTCCATGAAGTCATTGTTTCACAGCTCTACTTCCAGAATGAGCCATTTCATAAATACTCAGACAAATGGCCATTGTGGGGGTTAGGTAGTCCCTAAAAAGTGCTCACTGGACCACATATTTAACCTTTATGTTACACAAGAATATTATATGGTGATACCAGTTGTATAAATTGTCTATAATGTTAACTGAATCCTATACTAAGTTTAAACAGCAGACTTCTGAAATTAGGTTCTTAGGTGTACTTTAAAAAAGGTCCATTGTAATATGCATCTATAACATGTGATCATGGTATGATCCCAGATGATGATAAGAAAATGAAGTGCAAGAAACAGAAACTGTTTTGTTATGTTGTAAAGGACTGAGAACACACCATTGTTCTCAAGGCATAGCATGGTAAAAGACAATGACTTTGCATAAATGTAACAGATTCTAATTAAGAACAAAAGAGCTCCGTGTGATTAACATTAAACCAATGGAAGGTAAGCATGTGGCTATGCAGGGAAGATTCAATTTGTATTTTCGTATATATTTTAGTTTTTGTAGTTCTGTTTTCTTTTACAATATAAACTTTGAAGCTCCTTTTTTTAAAAAATGTGTTTCTCTCAGTGGGCCATCTGTTTGCATCTCCAAGTCACGCGTCTTTTTATTTAGATAAGATCACTATAATGTGGCTTTGCAAGTGACAATTCAGCTACTGTTCGTATCCCTGCATTTAAATGCATATTGAGATTCAGTGCGCTCTTATTCAAAGTCAAAATGCTAATTTTCACATAATGAAATGGGGAAAAAAAGCGCAGCGAGTTGTCTAAATTTAAAGGAGGAGGAGGAGGAGGAGGACAGGGGTGGGGGTGGGAGGTTATCCAAGGTGTTTGAGAAAGATGAGGGGGTGGTGGTCTTGGAAGTAGGAGGAGGCACGGAGGAAGCAGATAAAAACTGCAAGGGGACATAGATGCTGGATCATTTGAAAAGCCTGCCCGTCATGACGCACCGACCGCCCTTATGATCCGTTCTGGAGAGGCACAGGAAACCCCGCTGCAGAGCCCGAGCGCCGGCCCTCCACTTCTCGCGTCCGTTCTGAGGTGTCACTAGAGGATTAATGAGCCAAAAAGGCACCTAACTTCTCCTTTAAGCCTTTGTTTCGGGGTTACGCCTGGACTGACTTACACCTCCTCTTTCATATTCACTCCATTCGAGGATACCTGTACCTCCACTGATGGTAAGTGGTCATCAAACTGCCGCATTAAACATCCCATACCAAAGATTCAGCAGGCGAAACTTTGAGAAACCGCAACTTTGCGCAAGAGAGCCTCTGGCTGAGATGTTGTTACTTTAAGTTTTGTTCTGCGTTTTGTGCGCATTGAACCGACTTCGCTGGGACTTCAAACAGCATTCCGGGATTAATGCACAAGAATCTTACAGTCTACCCAAATGACCCAGAAACATGTTTTTTAAAAAAAGAGTGTATTTAGGACGAATAGCGCTGCGATCGTGGTCAAGCATGGAACAGTTTAAAGCCTTTTTTTGTGCCCTGAGACTTGAGTAATGACAAACCAAGATGAGGTCATTTCCAAACATAGCCTCAGATTTATGCTGTTTTTTTCTCTCCTTAGGAACAGTTATAACATCTGTGCTTTGCAGGCGTATAGCTGTTTTAATACCGCTCTCCTTCCATTAAACACCTGTATCTGCTTCTTGTCATTCAGGTATGACCAGCCTAGTACGAACGATGGAGCTGACATAGCTCAGAATTTGAGCCACTGCGAAAAAAGACCCACTTAAAAGAAAAGAATCATTGACTAATTAATTTAAGATTTACATCTAAGTTCTGAACTATAACTCACGCGTAATCGCGCCAGTTGGCAACGCTTGCAAAAACGTTAATTACCTGTATATTACAGCTGCAGAGTCTTACAGATGTGAGTCCGGTTTATAATCAAAATAAAAATAAAGTGTAGATTCACTTGTTTTCTCGCCTGTTTGCAACAAGACACTGGAAAGTCATTTAATCTGTTAAACTGTGGCAGAGAAAACATATTTTGGCCTGCGGTCGCCTGGCGTCCTTGGTACACAGTTTACTTTGCAACTCCAGATTGACCTGCTAGAGCGCAAGGAACCAGAGTCGCCAAACCTTGCGCACGAAATAATATTGGCATTGAAGATTTCTCTAGGTCACATGTCACGTTTGGCAGAGAGTTTCGATTTATTCTGCTGGTTTCGGTGTGGACTTTTCGGAGGATGCCACCTGATGGTTTCCGTTATTCACGAATTTTACGCAATAACATTTTTGGATTGAAGAAAAGGAGATTCATCGACAAAATGGATTTCACAACAAAGCAAACACGTCTCATCTTTTACATTAGACCTCTTGTCTTGCATTATAATGACGTACCTAACAAGATCATTAATCTTTTATTCAGTGGCTGTGAATATTTTAAATTTGAGTTTCTAAGAGGGAGACAATAAAATCCTAAACCTGCACTATTCAACATGAATATAATTCTTTTTTTGTCATTACAGCACAAGATAAAATATTGAAAGTTGTTAGACTACCTGGTTGAACATTATTATTATTTCCTTTTGTCAACTGTTACATCCAAGTTGCAAGCAGGAAGCACTAAACTTAAAGAAAAAAGATAGTGCTTGAATTTTTTTCTTCATCTACTGCTCATTACAAGTGCAGGACATTATTTTTGAAGTATCCATCAGAGAAATAAAAATGTTCTTCAAACCATGCAGGTACTGAACAGAAAAAATAAACGTTGCAGCTGATTAATTAGTTTAATTCCCATGACTAAAATCATAAAATCAGGCCTTAGATTTGCTCTTCTTGTGACCTGTTGCTCTTCTCCCTCTCTCCCTCCCTCATTCACATCCTCCCTCCCACCATCACTGTCAAATTCCTCAGGAAACACATCTGAAGAGCCATGTGCATAGTCTGATCACATTATCTCTGGTCAGAGAGAGACAGCGAGTGAGAGGGAGAGGGAGAGAGAGAGAGAGAGGCCAAGGGGGATCTAGCAAAGCCAAGGGCAGCTTGACTGCTGCAGCCTAATTGTTGTTGCAAAAAAAAGTGTTTCTGTTGCTTGAAGGTTTTCTGTGTGTCAAGCTTCCTAAAACATTTTCTAATCTGGGAGTTATACTTTGCTTTCATTTGTTTTGTTTTGTTTATTGAGAGGGCAACATATGAGTGCAGATTTCTAATAAATGTGTGGGGGATTTGATTTTAATAAATGATAAGAATTTAGTCTAAACTACTTTTTATCACCCTGGGTGAAAACAGGCCAGCAAACATGAGCACACTGACTTTTTCCAGAGTTGAGAGTTACTCCCCGTCTGTCTTACATCTTCTTTCATCATCATCACACCATTTTGAGTGTCTGTCTGTTTTAGCCTGCAGCTTTGTCAGTGGCTGGTTACAGTTACAAGATGTTCTGTATGGTCAGTGTTTTTGAGTGCTATGAATCCCTGTAATCATGGGAGAGGCCCTCTCTGTACAATGAACGTTTGTTGTCAGATATGTACACACACAGACTCACACACACACGCACACACACACACATTTATCCCCTCACCCCATGGGTAATAGAGCTGATCATGTTCTGAACCCTCCTCTCTTTTTGCCACAGTTCTCACGAACATGCAAGTGGTGGCACACACTTGTGCACGCGTACGGACATGCACATTGATTAATGCACACCATTTAACTTGGTCACGCGCACGCTGCACATCATCCTGCCTTCTCACACACTGGGTCTGGTGTCATGACCGAGTAAGGAGGGTCAATCGGGGGTCAAAGTCTAATACTGTTAGAAAAGAGATCCTTGATTGCGTGTATAGTGAGCCATGCAAGAGTTGAGATAATCACACAGACATGAAGCCAGCCTTGCTAACACACTGAAAGCATAAACTGTACACACACACACACACACACACACACTGAGGATGTGTTAATATGCATCCTCGCTGTGTAGTAATTCTTGGTCGCTCTCCAGTGGAACAAGCTCCAAATGATGACCAAAGCCCTATGTCACTCTGGAGCATTTGTTCCATGATGCTGTTGTTGTGGTCACTAAAAAATTCAGTAACAGTATTGTGATTCAGCAGCATTTAACACTTCAAATGAAATGTACGAACTGAGTCATTTGAGCCATATTGCTGTACTTGTCAAACTTGACTGCTAAAGCTTTGACTTTTATTATTTTAAGGTGGTACGTTTGAGGTATTTTTTTGTAGAAACTTTTCCTAAAATATGCACATTTTTTAGTTAGTCTTCCCAACCACATTCCCCTAAAAATTCTTATTACATCAAACACTGAATATACTAATGACAGTGATGTTAAAGTACGCAATAAGTCACTCAAACCCATTTGAACCCAAAATGGAAAAGTTTTTCCAAGAGATGTCCTTTTAAGAAGGATCTGTTTAGTTCCTGGGTTGAAATAGGTCACCTCAGCTCCTTGGAGGGATAAAGGCTGAGTCGGTTTACTTGGAGACAGTTTTAGTAAGCTAATAGCCCTCTTGTTTTGAGTAAAGTTTTTACCATTTGTGATCCAAGTCGTTTTATCTGCTTTGTGTTCTATGGGTTTATGCATTCTTCTGTTAAAACTGTCAGTTTGCCTTTTTTTTTTAAACGTGTCATCACTGAAAGTAAGATGCTGCTTTTGTAATGGGTTTCTTTGAAATTGTGAAAATTGAATTAAGTGTATTTTCTCACTGTGGTGAGTAAAGCATAAGGTATCTGCTGTCTGTGTTGTAGCACATACCTACTTACATTCCAGTTAAAGCAAATAGCTAGCTACCCACGAGCCAAAATGATAAGCCTTAAAGAGACACTGGATCCCTCTCTTACCCATACACACACACACACACAAATTGACACAGATAGACACACATGCTTGTGTGCTACTCTTTAAGTAAATACCGTGTAACAACTTCAAGTGTTTGCAACTGCAGTCAGTTTATAATATCCCTGTTTTTAACTGCATCTTTCAGGAACAGGGTCACTTCAAAGTTCTCCTGCTGCCGCCCAACACAACCTGACATTTCCTGGAAGAACGGGTCCATTGCCTGCTCCCAACAAACATGGACTGTTTCCCCATGCTTTATTTTCTGTCGGTAAGTAAGTGGGCCACTCCATTTCAGTTTGTGGCATGTGACATGCCGCTACATCTTGCATTTCCCGTCTCCTGTCTGTCCACGGACTTGCGCGTATATGTGGCCTCTATCCAGACTTAAACTGAAGATTCCTATGGATTGGTGCGGAAGGCGCATGCCTGAGGCTTTTTTTAATGTGTGGCACAAAATCCCAGGTTTGCCCTGTGGCTTTTTTGAGCAGAATGTGTGGGACTAAGGCTTCTTATCAAGTGAAGAATTTGCTCAGACCCCAGGGCTGCCTCCTTTATTTGTCTAATTATTTTGGAGGCGACAAGGAAGAAGGGAGATAGTGAAGAGAAATGGCCCTCAGATTCCATTAAAAAAAGATGGGTTCTTGAACTGGCTGTTTACCTTTGGAGGATAGAGATAAAATCCAAATGGTCTGTCTGATCGGAGACTGCTATACTGTAAACAAGGCAGACTGGACTATTGAAACTAATTAGTCTGCCTTCAGTGGGGACATTTAGACAAGAGAAAATAATGACATTTTGGTGGGAAGGGTTAGACAAATCTTGCCTGCTTTTCTCTTCTCTTTTTGTTTACTTCCTATCTGTTCTATTTAGTCTTTTCCTAATCATTTATCTCCGTGTTCCATCTGCTGCTCTCACCAGAGACATCATGATTCCTGGTAATCGAATGCTGATGGTCATTTTAATATGCCAAGTCCTGCTGGGAGAGAGCAACCATGCTAGTCTGATACCTGAAGAAGGAAAAAAGAAAGTACCTGGCCTGCAGGGTCGTTCGGCCGCTCAAAGCCATGAACTGTTGCGGGACTTTGAGGCCACACTGCTGCATATGTTTGGCCTCAAGAGGCGGCCACGGCCCAGTCGTGCAGCCACGGTGCCTCGCTACCTGCTGGACCTTTATCGGCTACAGTCAGGGGAGGCTGAAGAGGCCGGAGTGAATGACATTGCTTTTGAGTACCCAGAGAAGTCAGCCAGTCGGGCCAACACAGTGAGGGGCTTCCACCATGAAGGTAAGCAAAAAAAAGGGGTGTCATATGAAGTACAGAAAAAATGCAAAAATGAGAAAGAAGGAAATGTCATCAGTAGGAGGAGAGATGATAAATGCAGATGTCAGCACACAAAACATTACACCATGCTTACAGTGAGGTTACTGTTGCCAGGCATTCCAATAATTTTGGTGGTAATGTAGTGCACTGGCATGGGTGAGGCTTGCTTAGTATTCAGGGTTTTTAAAAAAAGCACATTTCCTACATGCCTTGAAACATGATTGTGAGAGTGCTCCACCCATCTCACCATAACCAAGGAATCTAAGGATGTGGTCACCAAACACTGTCTACAGAGGGGTAAAAAAAATCTGCTAGACAAGCTCTCAAGAGCCTAATTTGACAAAGCTCTGTGTGTTTGGTTAGCAGCTGAAGTAAAAGCATACCTCCATATTACTGACTTACACTTCTCACCCCACCCAGGAGAACATGGCTTTAAAAAGCCTGTTCTTGGGACTGGAATTGTAGTGTGCTCCTCTCTCATGTCTCCAGTTTATATGGAGGGCTCTTTTAGAAGAACCTTCCTCAACATACAATTATCTTTAATGCTACTCTGCAGACTTCTAAATAAAGCCCCTACTGCCAACAATGTGGGTGCTGAGAGCAGATGCTTCAGCTCTTTGGAGAGATGGAAAAATGGTCTCAAAAGATGGTGTGATAGACAGACTGGAGCATTAGAAGGGTTTCTGTTTATTGTGACTATCTAGTTTTAGCATCAAATGCAGAGGTTTGAATTGGGCTTGGAGGAAGTCCAGTTTGACTGATCTGTTTAATGTAAGCTTAGTTTGAAAAGATAATGTTTTTGGAAAAGATCAACTGAAATGTCAGGCAAATGATTGAAATGATGTATCACAGTTTGTCAGCAAGGAATTAAACTGGGGTATAGTTTAATGACAAAAATGAGAAGATTTTAGGGACAGAGCAGGGAGTGAGGAAAGAGGGATAAGTCAGCTGTGATGGGACTTGTCAAATGCACTGTTGTTGGTATAATACAGTGGCATAAACTGACATGGCAGCTTACCAAGGCTACCAAGAAAGGAAGCTCACTACCACGAGCAGAGGAACTTCTGTCTGTGATGCAATGTGAGCATGCACACATGTGTGCTTGTGTCTGGGTTTGTCCTCCTCTACAAGCATTTACCTTCCTTCTGCTTTGCTAAACTATGTTAATAATATGGTTTGAAGCCTTTTGAGTGGGAGTTCTCGCTTTCATGGCAGCACCATTGTATGATGGTGTGACTCAGTTGACTGATCTGTCCAAAACACAGGGAGGTACTGCAGTCTGCAGCAGATGGATAGTTAAGTTGGGAGACATGTTTATAGGTGGGGTAAACTGTATAACCCCTCACCTTGAATTCAACAAGAAAAATGGTGGTTTTATAGGTAAAAGATGGCATCTCTTTGTTTCTCAAAAGTTTAAAATTACTTTCTCAATTAAACATGAGAAGGTGTGTGTGTGTGTGTGTGTGTGTGTGTGTGTGTGTGTGTGTGTGTGTGTGTGCGTGCACTTCAAATTTTGAATAAGCTTTGGTTGGTTCCCACTGGCTTCAGATAAATGAGATTCTACTGTACTGTCTGACTCCTTAATGATTATTCGTGATGAAAATGATAAATGTCTTAAGTGAATAAACTGCAGAGCTAATCAAAAACACAGCAGGTTTTAATAATGAGAACCACCTGGGTAAGATTAGGGCCTGGGTGTGAAATAACAGGGATGGATTGAGCAGGAAAATAGTAGACACAACATTCCTTTCCCCAACAATGATGATCTTGCCAGAAATCTGCAGACTGTGCGTGGAATCGGGAGCCTCCACTGTGTTTATACTGTAGCTGTGGTACGTTAATCACCACCCTCCTTGTAATGCATGTTTCAGCAAAGTGCTCAGAGAAAGGCATTGAGAGAAGGGCAGGATAATCTTTAAAGAAAGATAAGGAAGCATGGATGATATACTTTTATATTCTGGAATACTCTGGATTTCTTTCAAAGTAAATATACATTCATTGTACATGATGATATCTTAAATCAAATTTTAAATTTTGTATTTAAACAGTTTTTTAATTTTTAAGATGCTTATATAACAAAATGTATATAACAAAATTTAGTGCACCCTGTGAAAAACCGATAAATGTCAAATAGCTATTTTAGAAACTATTCAAAACACATGCGGGAGCAGAAATTCAGTGCAACAAAACTGAACACACATGTGATCACTGGGACACAAGATGGAAAACCTGTTACTGCTGAAACATAATTGAGGACACTTCTGATTTACAATTAACCTATTTGACTGAAATGCTTATAAAATGGCCTGTGAACGCAGAACCTTTTGGATCTATGGGCTATGTGTGTTGACTGTCTGCACCACACAAGAAAAAAAATTGCCAGAGAAACTGAAAAAAAATCTGACTGTGAGACTTCACAAACACACTCATAGCCATAATCAAGAGGTATAAACTAAGCCATGGCACTGCTAGAGCCACAGTGGCCATCCTAAAATGACACCAGGAACTGTGAGCAACTTGCACAGTCTAGCTTCAGACTTGTCCATAGAGTTGAAGTGTGCCAGAAAAAAAAGCCCTTCCTTGCACTTTGGCAAAAAGTTGCAAGATTGAAATTGATGAAGAGCCTGATTTTGAGAGCATATTATTTGGTTAGATAAAACCAAAATAAACTAGAATGTGCAACTCCAGGAGAAATTGCAGTGTAATTGCCTAAAGTTGCTGCAGCCCTTCAGTACACATACACCAATAGGCTGGGATCAGAACAAACCACCAACCCCATGGTTAGTGGACAGTCTTACCTTACCACCTGAGCCATGGCAGCCACACAATATTCACCATAGTTCAGCTTAGCTTTCTTTCCTTTCACTTTGCTGATATTCCTTTAGACAGTCATTTAAACTGCAGAAGGCATAAACACAAAAAAGCCAAGAATAAAAGCAAACAATTTAATACAATCCTGCCCTGCAAGTCTTAATTTCCATCTTAAGTACCCTCCCAACAGAAAAGCGCTGGTGTATGCACTCACTTCATGCCTGCTAGAAAGTCAAAAGTAAATGCTAATGTTTGACCTAACGTGACTCAAACCCTGCTTTTATGAGTGAAAGCCTAGTCTAACCCATTCATACCCCAGCATACAACCATTATTATCATTGCTGTCTTTATACTTTACTCTGAAAGGACCTGTGATTCACCCAAGTCTGCTGTCATGGACAGGAGCATTTTGGTCAGTCAGTAGTTTAAGACCCCCTCCCCCTTTATCCGGGCTAGGAGTACACTGGCTTGTAATCCTGAAGGCTGGGCTTGTATTGTGAAAAAGGGACCTTTTTCTGTATGAGCTGAATGTGTGAATCATTACAATATGGGGGACACCATAGACCAATGTATTTAACTGTCAGTGATTCCTTGTAAGTTTAGTATTGACACAAAATAACAGAAGTCCACCAAATTGAATCTAAATTGAAGAAACTGTTATGTTTTATATTTTCAAAAAAGAAAGAACAGCCCGTGGTAAAGGTTAAATGCTGACAGTGGCAGTTGATAGAATGCAACATTGAGTAAACACTGATTAAGCACAAACACTGAACACTAGTGTGAAATCACTCTTGCCTAAGGTGCAAACTGAACTCAGAACTTCTTGCATCCAAAAATGGCACCTCAATGCCACATGCATGTTTAAAAGCGCTATTAAGGTGCCCCACTGCCTAACTACACAAATTCACAGTTTGTTGAAAAAAGCATGCATTTGCCTCAAGAAAAAAGCTTCTTATTGTAGTTTTTTTAGTAAATCATCGTGCCAGAAAATTCATTTCGTCCTGACAGTGGCAGCTGGTAATAACAACAGTATGCTCTGTACTGATTCTGTACAGGTTGTACTGACCTTTATGTTTACGTAATAGCAAATACTGTGGTGTTCAACTTGGAAGCAGTTACTGTAAGCTGATGCAATTTTGAATCATGACCCATAAATTATATTTCACAAGGGCCTAAAAATGCATATACTCACCTTTTTATATGCCATACATTTAGAGCATGGGTTACAATTTTATATTTGCCAATTTTACGCATTCTAAACCTTATGGAATTACATACATCTGCATACAAAAATATTTTTTTTGCCTCTTGCTGTATTTCAGAGCACATGGAGAGGGTGGATGAGTTCAATGACAGAGGAACCATGCCCATTCGTTTCCTGTTCAACCTCAGCAGCATCCCAGAGGAAGAGTTGATGTCTTCTGCAGAATTGAGGCTCTACCGCCGTCAAATCAATGATGCTATTGATGACACCATCTCAGATGACCAGAGGCTTCACAGAATAAATGTGTACGAGGTGCTCAAACCTCCCCAATCTGGGCAGGTTATAATGCAGCTTCTGGATACGAAGCTCGTGCATCACAACACGTCACGCTGGGAGAGCTTTGATGTCAGCCCTGCCGTGCTGCGCTGGACTCACGAGCGCCTTCCTAATCATGGACTGGCTGTGGAGGTTCTGCACCTCAACCAGACTCCACGCCATCAAGGCCGGCATGTCCGCATCAGCCGTTCACTACACCAAGAGACTGGTGAGGACTGGGAGCAGCTACGCCCTCTCTTGGTTACCTTTGGCCATGATGGAAAGGGTCATCCACTGACCCGCCGGACCAAGCGCAGCCCCAAACAACGGGGCCGTAAACGCAACCGTAACTGCCGGCGCCATGCACTGTATGTGGACTTCAGTGATGTAGGTTGGAATGACTGGATAGTGGCACCTCCTGGTTACCAGGCCTATTACTGCAGTGGGGAATGCCCCTTTCCTCTGGCAGATCATCTAAACTCAACCAACCACGCCATTGTTCAGACACTGGTGAACTCTGTGAACAGCAATATTCCCAAGGCCTGCTGTGTGCCAACAGAGCTCAGCGCCATCTCCATGCTCTACCTAGATGAACATGACAAGGTGGTCCTAAAAAACTACCAGGAAATGGTGGTGGAGGGCTGCGGCTGCCGCTAACACACAAACTTAAAAAAATTTGGACGTGGACTGCGGCACAGACATGGACAACATGGACGCTAGCAAATTAGAAGGTCTTTACTCCAAAAATGTTCACTTGGACCCTTATTTATAACTTTTATGAGGTGTATGTTTGTCTCACTTTTTGTTTCTTTGACAATATGACAACATATATTTTGACAAAATATATATATTTATATCTACATATTAAAAATAAGTGAACAAAAATAAATCCTTATTTTAAACATAAAGAAGCTGTACAACTTTTCATAATGTACATTAGATTGTATAAGGTTTTTTTGTTGAGAAAATAGTAAAAACTCTAAAAAGTAAAGTTTATTTACTGGTAATATTTATTGCTTCCATATTCTATAGATAAAATAAAAACATGAATTGCTTCCAATAACACATTCAGTCATATCACATGATGCATCTTTTGTGTATTTGCATAAATTAGAGCACTGCATGAGTTTGTCACAATGTTGAAATGTACATTGGCTTTAATTAAGCAGTTCAACATCAATCTGATTATTTTGAAAAGGCCCTTAAAAATCAATCGGGAAAAAACTTTACTGTAAAGTACATGTAAACACAGCAAAAAGGAGTTAATAAAAACATAAAAGCTGACAGTAAATCTCTTATTATGTTTGTAATTTGGTTTTAAAGATAAGGCTGAAATTTCTCCCAGTGGCATGTTATTTGGTTTATTGTTTCTGATCTCCAGCTTTAAACTGATTGCAATTCATCAAAGGAAAAGGAAAAATGTAGTACTTCTGCATTTCAGAGTATTTCTTAACAGAAGCTTTCTCAGCAGTAGTATGCCATTTCAAAGTACAAAGGGATCAGGATGAGGGCCTTATTGTTCTCAAATTTCACTTTAATGTCAATTAGGCTAACATTTGTTGGTTGGATACTTGTTAATCCAATTGCAGTGGGGATGGGTTGTTCAGATCTACTATGTGAGAGTGATTCTATTGTTCTTGACATCCCCACATTGGGGGCATGATCGTCACTGATGCGTCCTGCCCTCATGCAAGGCGGCTGAGTCCTCAGAAGAATCAAAGGTTAGACACTCCGTCTCCTGCCTTTGTCTTCAGCGGCTCATGCCAGACAGAGCAAAGACGCCTGTCTCCAACCTGTGCCCCATCACACAAAAGGCTTCTACATCACTTATTTACAAGCTGAGCGCTGTCCCAAATTATGTGATAATGTTCAGAAGAGCGTCTCCTTTGAACTGCTTGGGAACATTGGTTTTTTATGTACATATTTGGCTCTCAGAACAATCAACGAACATGCTTTTTTGTTATTTCTAAATCTAACATTTAAAAGTAATTTTTAACGGCTGTCAGACTCAGAAATCAAGAAAGCAAGTTCAGAAAGCAAGTTGAATCAGATAAATTAGGGATGATGTTAATTATACTCTATTTAATGACAAAACTCACAACGAGTTTGTTAGTTTTTACTACTGGAGCACATGCAAGCCCTCAGGCACTCACACAATTGCTGCAAGACTTCTCTTTGATGCCTGCATATCAGCATCAAAAAAGGGGTGACTCCTAAAGGAGTGAAAGACGCTGAAGAATTTAATTTTGAAGTGGCTCAAGGCAGAGAAGAAGGCCTGCAGGAGGTTCAGGAGGTATGTCTGGGAGTGTTTTTAGCAGCTTGTTGGTGCAATTACTAATTATTTAACTGATCTCCCCTTAAAGTTGAGATAACATCAGCTGTTCATTATCTCACTACACTACACAAAGAGCATGCGTGTTTATTAAAAAAAAGCACCAGAGAGAGGGACGTTTATGTAAGCTCCACATACCGCCATTTCTTTTACGACCAGCCTAGCCCTTAAACTTTTATGTGTGGAGGAGGAGAACCAACCATTACAGAGCCTTTAGCAGCATCGTGGAAGAAGCCTCACAAGTACAATTAGCGATGCAGTGGCAAGGACTTAGTGAGTGTGCGTTAGCGTGAATGGAAGCAAAGGGCGTGGAGGTCAATTAAAAGAACAAGTCCTTAAAAACAGATGCAAGGCTTTGTCGTTCCTGCGTGACGTGCCACTGTCTTTCCTGTAAGTACTCGTTCTCACGCAGTTACAGGTGAGTCATTATGCAGCAGGTCTGTTGACACTGCGCGACTAATTGACTCGGGGGGAAGTCTTCAAAAAGCTTTTTATTTGGACATTCCACTGTAAAGTGAGCTGAGTGTTTACAGACAGTAAACTCTCCCGCAGGAACAAGGCTTACATTGCCTTGTAGCGGCAGCACCTCTATCACTAAAAATGTTCCCTTCTTTTTCTTTCAGAGTTACAAGATGTTAAGAGACTTAATTGTGTTTTTGTGTGCGTTTCAGATAAGTCATGTGGCTCTTCTACTAACAGCAGTGAAGGATAAAATGTGACAGGAAGTCCTGTGTTTCCAGTTGTCAGTTATAGACCTGCATTTGCCTTTAACTGTCTGTTGGTGGAGGGATAGAGGACTCAATAGGTTTAGTGTGTAGGTCTCACAAAATAATGAAACCAGTAAAAAAAAAAGCCCTGCTGTGTGTTGTCTTTGGAATTAACTATTTTAAAATTTAAACTTTTCTGAGGCCTTACTGTTTTGCGTACCAGGGGGACAACTGGCTGGGAAATTGACAGTTAATAATGTATTAAAACATCCTAACTAAACCATAATGTTCTAATTTGGAATCTAACCTTGCTAAATGGCTGCCTGACTTACAGTCTCACCCCTTTTTGAATGTCTTTCATGCTGTAATGTTTTACTGTTATTTAGCTTATTGGATAATCTGTTGTTTTCTTTAATTATTTTATATCACATTTAAAAACTTAAAAAAACCCAACAAAAACAGATGTGTATCACCATTTCTGAAAGTACAAGTTATTGTGTTTTAATGTGCTTGTTTCTTCTAAAAAACAGGCCAATGTGGCCACTTTACTGCTAAGTAGGTAAACACAGGTGTTACAAATCAGATGACTGAAATTTTTTATTATGTTAAGGCACTGAACCTTCAGTAATGGGATTAGTAGCACCTGTTGTACTTATTTGACTATTGTGAACTAGCTCTATGCTCAAAGATATTCAATTTAAAACGACATACACTACCAGTCAAAAGTTTGGACACACTTGGCCATAGTGGAGCATGGCCAATCATGTCCATACTCTTGACTGGTAGTGTATATTTGTGGATGACACACCAAACTGTGTTCACAGACCCCCATTTCTCAAAGCTTTTCTGAACCCATGCAGTGATTTCCACGACAGAATTATGCCTGTTTGCAATACAGTACTGTCTGAAGGCTCAAAGAGCACAAGCATCCAGTATTAATTTTTGGCTGTGTCCCTTGCACACAGAGATATCTCCACATTCTCTGATTCTTTTGATGATATCATGTATCGGAGATGATGGAAAATTCAATGTCTTTCCATTTTTACATTG
>VUQH01041860.1:16059-31790 GCA_015106775.1 Etroplus canarensis | reverse complement strand
TTTGTTGTTTTTACAGACAAGGCTGTTGTTATCAGGCCTGTGTTGGATTGATTGAGCCCTATTAAAGCTACTATGTTTTAAAAGCTTTCATGGGTCCTCTTTCTAATGGCAAACCCATAGACTGTATATAAAAGATGGATATTTTAACTCCTGTTTGGAAGCCTTGAATTGAATGTTTTGGTAATAATCATCTTGATGTCTGGAACCAGAAGTGATTATAAAGGGTTGGGTCTGACTCAGAAACCATAGGAAACGCACATGTATGGCACAAAGTAGCTGCACCTTAAATCATACTTTATTATAATGTCTATTTAAACTCAGTAGGGCAGTGTTTAATGAGATCATACTCAAGAGAGACAGATTCACTTTCTCATAGACTTGTATACAGTCCAACTTGTTGTTGCAAGCATAAGATTTCCCCCTGCTGGCCATTAGAAAGAATTCACATTTAATGCATGTATTGGCTTCACTTTTCCCATCCAAAGACTACATCAGTCTTTTATTTACAGTCTGTGCTGAAATCTACCTGAACCTGAACTACTTTAATCTTCAAAAAAACAAGGAAAAAAAAAAAAACCAAGATCCAATCTGAGGGAGACCTGAGCACAGCCAGGCCATATCTAAATACACCCCAGGATAATTAGACCCAGCAGAAAAAAAAGGGTAACAGTTTGCAGACAAGCTTATGTATAAAATGAAAAGCTGTTCCACTTTCTGGTATAAAACAGAAATATAATCTGTTGTAAAAGATAAAAATTATAAAGCACTAACTGAACAGTTCCACAAAGACATCTAGTGTGTTTCATTTTGTGCTTTTAGGTACTTAAATAACAAAATATTCTTGCATTCAACCCTTCAAATACAATTTAATACTCTTTGGCAATTATGTGATTTGTTGCACACAAACAAAAAGCCTGTAATTGTTATGTTATTCCTGGACTGGTGTAAGTGTCTTTTTAATGGTAACACTGGTGTGTTTAGAATTTTAAAAGCCTGGTAGTATTTTGACTACATCCCCTACATGTCTTCCATCTTTCTACCTTTCTTTCTTTAGTGGACATGTGTGTATGAGTTCCAAGAGGGAGCGCCCACTCGCCCACTGGTCTCCCCCCGCTGCTCTCTCCGCCTTACCCACTACATTGAGGAAGCCAACGTGGGGCGGGGCTACATCAAGGAGCTGTGCTTCAGCCCAGACGGACGGCTCATCTGCTCCCCTTACGGCTATGGCGTCCGCCTGCTGGCTTTTGACGAGCGCTGCAGCGAGCTGGTCGACTGTCTGCCCGTTAAGACCAGCTGCCTCAGGGAGATCCGCTCCATCTACTCACACAGTGACGTGGTGCTCACCACCAAGTTCTCCCCAACACACTGCCAGCTGGCTTCAGGGTGCCTCAGTGGACGCGTGGCCCTTTATCAGCCCAAGTTTTAGTATCCGGTGCTGCTGAAAGAATTGCTACAGACCTCGGTAAAGAAGTACTGATCAGGGTTTGTGCACAGGAAGTCTGAAAATATATGAAAGAGGCATTAATTTATTAATTGTTGCACAAAAGAAATTAAGCATGCTGCATTATCCAAGTGTATTGTTCACGCAGCTACATATTGTCTTTGATTTTTAGACTTTTGTCATCCTATATATGTAGATTGTTTAGCTGCTGAGTTAAATGGCGTCCTTATGTATATCAGAACCATCGAAGGAATTTTTTTTTTTTGAAAAAGTCAAAAAAAAAAATGTAAGGAACCCCAAATCAATTTCCTGTTAAAGTGTTTGATGGATCAGACTTTCTGAATTCAGACACCGCAAGTAGTGGGAGCTTAACATGAAGGTCTGTATTTTGATTCTCTGTTTTTTATTTTCTGATCCTTTTTTCTAGCCAAAACATATGGAGGGAAAAACCCTTAAAAATTACTTCTTGACCCAGGTCTGCAGTATTCAAGCGGGATGAGCTTGTTTGGGTTGTGGCTGTCAGCTGATGGCCATTGCAATGGAAAATAAAAAAAGGAAAAAGAGAGAAGACTTAAGCTGTGGGCCACTGACCAGGCTGCAGCAGTTGACAGAAGCTGCCTCCATGACCCTGAACATTTAAAAAAAGATGCAAAAACACAAACTTTAAGAGAACAAAACAGGAACGGGCAGTTGGGTCTTGCAAACTAGTCTCTTGAAGACCACAAAGCTTTTGATCGTCTAATCAAGAGACACAAAAATCAGTGAAAGACAAACTCGCCCTTTTTCATACTAAAGATTCATTCTCTATAGCAGTCGAAAACTAACTTTTTTGAGACTCGACACATCCAGATGTTGCTGTCTCAGGACAAAAACACTAAGGATGCAAACAGACATGAAAACTAAAGAGACGAACAAGAAACTGGCGCTCGCGTGTGTCGTTGATCGTCTTGATTCGGTGTCCTCTGCTGCACATCGTGTCACTCTCTGCTGCTCTGTTCATGCCTTTTTCCACAGGTGCTGCTGCTTCTCTGCTCATACAATCTAAACTTTGACTCCAGACATCAAGGACTTCTTTATAAAACACCTCCCTCCGTCAACTACCTGTTTGTTTTCTGTCTTCACCTTGTTTCCGCCTTCATGGTCTTGGATTGTTTTTAATGGTTTTATCGGTGTAGTAATGTTGGCACTACTTGTAGCACAGTGTTTGATGTGACTCTTTACAAGCTGAGGCTACTTTTGGACGACTTACATTGGAGTCACATTTCATTTCACTCCACAGTTTGTGTTTTTATCTTAAGCCTGAGAATGGAAACTATTTAAGTTCAGCCACTGTCACAATCTCATTTTCTGACTTTTTTTCTCGCTCACTCCCTGTATAAATGCAATTCTAGTAGCAGTTAAGAATTTTCCCCTAAAGGATGCTGGCATTATTACATATTTTTCACATAGAGCACGATAGTCCATCTTTCCTATCCTGCCTGCAGCTCTCTGCACCCCCGCCTATTAGTTTCTACTGAAAATGTAGATCTTTAAAATGTTTCATTTGAAAAAAATTTTGATATTACTTAAATAGGAATAATTGGGAACTGTTAGGAACTACTTCAAGCAAAGGAATAATGCATTTTAATAGTTTTTGACAGCACTGGAGCTCTATAGCACAAATAAAATAAGATGTATCATTAATGCTTGCAATAGAATATTGCAAACCTTTTTCTTTTAGCAGTGGTTTATTCAATTTTTGACTGAAAAAGTTTCTTCACTTGTTTATTGAACATTTACGGGATGAAGTTGTGTTTTCTACCTTGTACCCAATTTTGTTGGTTTTTGAAGAGTGTTATTCACACCACTTTATCACATCCAATTTTTCACTTTTTCTTGTGTTACCATAAAAGTGATTTAAAAAAAGGCTTCTTTCCTCTTTAAGCAGCAGATTGACTGCTTTGACTGTTCTAGTATCGGCAATGCTTTTGTGTTTTCGACCAGTGTAGTATAGCTGCTGCAAGCACATGCCTGATTGTCACAACTGTAATGTATACTGGCTACAGTACATACTGACTGACTGCAGAGTAGATAGAAACTTGCTGTTACGGAAACAAAAAAAACATAAGCGTATACTACTATGCATACCAGCCTTCAAGATGATTATTTCTTATTTATATGAGGCTCTGTGTTGAGCCACTAGATGCCAAAATGTTTTGAGGGTTTTATTCTTGGATTTGTTTGTAGTGAACTGTGAGTGAAGAGCTAAAAGTGCGTTTCTGGATCCGAGGGTTCAGATGACACAACATTCATGCCTTTATGGTGTTGAAACCCTCCTTTGCAGCCAGAACGCGGGGTGCTGTTGCATGTCTGTTTTAAACGAGCAGTATTTGCCTGAGTGTCTGACAATATTAAGATACGTGTTTTAGATTCAGTTTTTTGAAATTCATACCCTTATTTGTTTTTAAACCATTATGACAAGTAAGTGACCTTTATCTCCCTTTCTCGAAAGGAAGGAGCGATAAGTGTATTACACTGTGCAAGATTTAGTGCCCTCAACTGGTGAGAATGCAGAATACAGTCCAGAGGTTCATGGAACTCAGAATCAGAAATGCGATCAAATTGAAAAACATTTATGAATTAGAAGTTAGTTTGGTTTTTTTTACTGCAAAAGTAATAGATTATAGCTGATGAATAATGATAACTGTTCTGCATCGTGTTAGAGTTTTACAGTAACTGATGGCTAGCAGAAAAGCAAGAGCTAATATTCCAGGCTGCTTTATCATTCTCAGCTATTGTAGAAACATGATAGCACAACTGGGTAACTCCTATGGAATTGGACCTGCTAACATTGTAGATCCATTTCCTCCTCCTTATCCAATTTAGAGTCTTTGGGGGTCTGGAGCCTATCCCAGCTCCTATAGGGCAAGAGGCAACAGGTTGCCAGGCTATCACAGGGCTGACACAGAGAGACAGACAACCAGTCACACACACAGGCAATTTAGAATTGCCAGTTAACGTAACCCCATTCGACTTTGGGCTGTGGGATGATTTGATTCCTGAAGAGAACCCACGCAGGCACAGGGAGAACATGCAAACTCCACACAGCCTGGTCCCAGCAGGCCAGTGGATTCAAACAGAATCTTCTTGCTGTGAGGTAACAGTGCTAACTACCGTGCCACCATGGCTTTCTGCATATTTAATTTGGCAAAGATTTTATGCCGGATGCCCTTCCTGACACAACCCTCCCCATTTACCTGGGCTTGGAACCGGCACTGGGAGTACACTTGCTTGTGGGCCCCTGTGGCTGGGTTGTATAAATATATTTTCGTAAGTGAACCAAAAGGCAACAGTTACACTCCTTGAGTAATTTTTACACTATAAAAACATAATTATGTATGTTGCCCTAAATGCTACAGTCTGGTCTTGTCAATTAGTAACAGCCATGCAGCAGCACCCCCTACAGTCACAAAATGCTAATACTGGCTAAAGACTGCATAAAGCCAGTGACTGAGCATAATCACTGGAAAGGTTACTAATTACCACATCTGTCTGTTTTAGTTGATCCATGTGCCAGTGAGTTAGTTTTGATGCTGTTGGATAGAGCCAGGCTAGCTGTTTCCAATTGTTTCTACTTTGTGCTTTGTGACTGGCTTTCAGTATCATATAAACTGTGAGTGCTGTCATTCTTCTTTTCCAGCCTTCACTCACTGCCTCAGTATGTTTGGAACAAAGAAAGTACCTGAAATTTTTGATTTGAGGAGTTAACACACATTTCACAACATGGTCCTGTAAGTAATGAGAAACGATGCTTTTAACACCTTGTACCTCAGTTATCTGCTCAAGATGTATTTTTCAATATTTTGCAAATGGACGCTGTTTCACCTTTAGCTCAGTCACTTCTTTCTTTCTTCTAGAATAATTTAATTTTTCAGCTATAGAAAGTGTAGATGTCTTCAGTAAATGGCTACATTTTCTTTTAAACTGACTGAACTGAAGGTTAAAAGATGCTGTATATTCACTGCTGCTTTTATTTCACTTATACTCACAAGCTCTTTGAAGAAGTGTCTTATCTACCATTTTCACTTCAGGTATGTTAACTAAAAGCCGGGTTCATTTATATTAAGAATTTAATTGTTGTTTTATTTCCTCCTGTTCTGGGTTTTTAAACTTTTTTCAGCTGTGGGTTAAATGAATGTTACAAGTAGTTGTGTTGTAGACGCACTGTTGTTTCCTACATGGCTATACACAGCAAGTAATCCAGATAGTGATACTAAAATGGTACTTATTATCACAGAAATAAAAAGTTAGCTTCTTTTGCACTGCTGATTGCTCTGTGTTTGGGTCCATTTTTTTGTGTAAAGAATTTGCTGATGAAGTGGTGAGAATCGTTCACTAGATGGCACTCAAGATCATCCCCATCAATGCAATGTGCTCTAAATCAGTGATTCCCAACATGAGGGTTGCATGAATGGCAAGTTCAGAAAGAAGAATTCAGTTTTGTTTTGTGGCCTTAAAAAATTAAACACGATGAAGAAGAAGAATCATGTTGGGTTGAATTAAAAGTCCAGCCTCAGTTAGTGGGGATCATTAGGGTACAGCTTTTTATAGCAACACATAACCGTCTTGTAACTATTTATTGCATCTATAAGTTTGAGGCATTTGAATCAAAGGATAGCTCTAGCTGGGATTGTTTTGTGTTTTTCCAAATGAATGCATTTTGATTGTACTTAAGCTTTCCCCAGTGCTAGTGGCTTTGCCTTGTGGAATTCAGTTGGCTGAGTACTTCCACACTGACTGTTGGCAGGATATCTTAAGCTGTCTCGTTGCATATCTTAAACCCTGCCCCCTTTATATTGGTTGGTGAAACATGAGCCAAAGTACAAAGTCTAAGTAGACCTTAAATAAATTTATTTCCCGAACATTTTGCTCATATCAACTACTTCTTCTTTCAGCTGCTCCTGTTTTGTTCATATTAACTTCTTACACCATATTATACATGTTTCTTCAGCTGTTCATTTTCTGATGAGTATTTTTTTAATTAGTTATTTGATGCTATAAAGTTGTATGTTGTCAAGATTGACAGCTGCTCTGAATAAAACAGTGGTTTTCAAACAGTGGGGGTATGGACAACCAGGTGAAAATATGAAGTGAATCTAAAGTGAATAGATATAATTTTTATGTGGAAAAGAAACAAGCAGGCGTTTGTTGACGCTATTGTGCTGTTAATATGCACCTTTATTTAGGTAAAATTCAGCATGGATCCTTTTTTTTTGTTAGTGCCTGAAATTCAGGGGTGTTGGACATGCATTTTTGTGTGGGTCATGCAAGAACCACTGGAATAAAGTATTCACTGAGGGAGGCCACTCTTCAGAAATCAAAATGAGATAAGTAGAAGTGTTTTTTAATAATTCATTAATCTGTTGTTACCTGTTAATAATTAAGCTTTTTTCAAAATGTAATTTGATAGTTGAGTAAGACTTAAACAGCCAAGATTGCAGCAGCTAGGCTGTGTGATGTTCAAAGGGTGTGTGATATTTAGGCTAGGCAGCAGGCAGGACCTGAATACCTTTGATACTTGACCTCCAACCTTCAATGTGCTGACTCCATGAAGGAATTTTCCTTTGGAGACAGTGTTTCCAGAGGTCTCACACAGGTCACTTAGAAGTAAACAATGGCTGTTCATGTTTGGATGTAGGCTGAGTAGGGTTAGTGATAGATAGATATAGATATAGATAGATAGATAGATATATTTCCTGTTTGACAGGAGATTCAAAATTGGGGAGACAAACACTGTACTTGCAATTTATTGTGTTCATCTTATTTCTCCTTGATCTAGAGAACCATTAAGTGCTAATGCTTAAGACACTCTGGGTCTCCTGAAACTTCCTCCATTACACGATTACAATATTATCTGCAGGCTTAGAAGATTTTAATAAGGCTCTTGTTGCAAATTTCAGCCAGATTTTGGTTTCACTTTTATACAATGGGAGAAAGTGGTAACTAATGTCAATTTCTACAAGATGCAGACATTCATTATCACCAGAGATGAAACAAATCCATATAAGAGATCACTTTAACAATCTCTTGAGGTTTCCTTGACCACCAACATATGAACAGTAAGTATGGTAACGAGTGAAATTTCTTGGTCGGTATGGATTGCCAACAGGTGCTGGAACACATGTTAACATGTTTTTATGCCTCCTCTGCAGTGGCATTATAATTTGTGACCACAGCAGGAGCTGACTTGTTTGCTGGACCTGTACCAAACTTTGTGTGGTTATTACCTATGATGGGAAGAACATCTGCTAACATTTCTGAGATTATGGGGTTAAAGGTCAAGGTCACACAGAGTCATTAATGAAATTCTTACTGGGCAGCTGGATCCTAGCCAAATTCTGTATACTTAATTACTATAATGGGTAGAAGAACTGATAACATTTTTGAAGTCATAAAGTCAGAAGTTTTTGTTGCCGCCGTAGGAGCTGACTGGGCTGCTGAATCATTGCCAATTCTTTTTTGGTTAATCACTAGGATGGATAGAAGAGCTGAGAACATTCTAGCAATCATGGTCAAGGTCACATGGGGTGGTTAAAAATTCTCATAAACACCACATGAGCTGATTGGGCTTCCTCACCTTTGTCAGTGCTTGTATGGTTGATCACCATGATTGGTTGAAGAACTGATAACATTTTTAAGGTCCTGCTGTCCATCCATCCGTCAGTTACAAAATGTACCACTACATGAGCTGACTTGTCTACTGGATCATTCCCAAACTTTATGTGGTTGATACCTATAGTGGGTAAAACATTTCATAAAATTTATGAGTTTGTGGGTTCAAAGCTCTAGGTAACACAGGGTCATATTTAAGGTAAAGGCATACTGACCGAGTTCTAGGCATTTAATTTTTCATGTGAATTATAAGAACTCTGGTGATTCTTTAGCTTTTTATATAGCATAATCATCAGATCAAAGTTGTAATTCATTACATTTAATAAAACAAATTCATGCAGGGTGACTGCATTCTCACCAAATTCTGCTGTATTTTACATTTTTAGTGCTAATTAGCTAATTTTAAACAAATGGTAATAAAAAGAGAGAGAGAGAGAGAGATGCTACTGTTGCTACAGACATATCGATTCCTCTTCTATCTTATGATTCATCTCATGTTCTGACTTTTAGATTGAGACCTCAGAATGTTCAGATGAAGACACCGGGTAGAGCTTGATAAGACAATCATTGAACTTTATTGGTCCTGTTGGACTTTAGTCAAACAAACAAAAAACTGTGTTAGAAAAAATACAACATATCAGGCCAGCTGACACTGAAATTCTTAACTCAGTGTACAAAAAGAAAAAAATGCTAATTCATCATTTAAAAAGTTTTTTGTTTAACCTTTTTAAATAATCTGATTAGACTTTTATCCCCAACTTCGGTTTGAAAACATCTTCTGTAAGTATATTTTCTCTAAGAGTTCATGTGCCTGTCATAGCCTGAAGGGTCACTACACCGAAATACAACCAGGTGAGCTCCTTCAACAGCAGAAATGTCAATCTTCCCAGAGGACAGTTGTATCAGGTTGAACTTAACTTCTTCACCCAGTAACTCAACTCCTCTGTGGCTTTTTCAGATCCTCGTCCCAGCTCTACTCATACTTGTCAGGCTACAGAGGACTGAGCTCTCCTCATCCGCTGACTCTCCCTGCGGCGATTGATGGCCTTGGTGCTAGCCCGTAGCTTACGGAGCCTCAGAATACGAAGGCGCAGCTGAAGGTCCTGCGGGATCTTCCCTCCTTTAGCCTTGATCATCTTCAGCCTCTCGATGGGTGTTTTGGTGAGGGTGAAGTCACAGATGGTTGGATGCAGTTCCATGCCAACACGGCACCGCCGCATGGATGGGAGATAACCCAGTGCCCAAACAATCACCTTGTACTCTCCTGGGTTCAGAAGACGCCAGTAGTCCCCATCAGCAGCTAAAGGAATATAAAAGCAGGAAAAGACACATGACATTTTTTTTGGCTTTCATTTTGACCCTTAGCGTGATGACCAAGTGTGAGGATTCCCAACTTTTTAAGCTTGAGATGCCGAATGCCAGCCTTAAAGTTTGATTGTATTTGAAACGAGTTCTTCACAAACCAAAAGCAAGGATTCTTTCAGGCAAAATATCTCAGTATGTATTAAGTATAGTGATAAATTTTTAGTTTTTATTTTAATAGGCTCACTGTTAGTCTTTTATGTTTATTTTCATCCATCCATCCATTTTCTTCCACTTATACAGTTCAGAGTCATGACAGAGCTGGAGCTTATCCCAGCTGTTGTGGATCAAAAAGGTGGGGTACACCTTGAAGAGGTCTTTAGTCTGTTGCAGGGCAATAGACTAATTGAGCCCCTCTGTTTTTATGGAGATTAATACGCTCTTGGCTGGAATTTTTAGCAAATGTCTTTCACTTCAAAATCTATGCAGGCAAAGCATTGTTTTTTTAAAATTCTTTACAATCTCTGCAATCTGTATAATAAACATTTCACTTTACTGGCATTCAGCACTGGTGCTAAACATTTGCTTTTTGATGCTGATAGGCTGACAAAATAACCTGGTATACACTTTAATTTTTTGAGTTACAACTACTAAACTAAACAGATTCTGCTTTAACTCCCTGTTCTTTAGAAAGGAAAACTAATCAACTGACTGACCTGAACGGATGTCATGGTCATGGTCCTCCACTTTGATTATAGCATCTGGTATTCCTTTTTTGGTGAGCTTGTCTCTGATCACGCCTTTGATCCCTCTATGAATCTGAGTGAAGAGTAAATGTTGCATTGTGACCTGCTTCTCAGGATATTGCTGCTTTGAAGTTCAGCTGATAACTTGTGTCATTTTCTTTGTACAGATGGACACTGTGAATGTAGACTGACCTGCTCCATGTAAACCAGCAAAGACTCCTTGTTGTTCTCCCACTCAATGGGAAGTTCACTGACATGAGGAAACTTATCACAGGACAGCTCCACAGTCACCTCAAAGCAGTTCGTGTGGAGATAACTGAAGTCATTCATACCTACAGTAAAGATGTACACAGAAAAGAGAGTGAATATTCTACATAAAGAAAGTCCATTTGTCTCAAGAGATTTTAGCTGATGTGTTTTATTCATGAAAAGAATGAGTGCTACTGGAAAGCCCTATTTTGCAGTGAGTCTACAAAGAATAAGTAGACAAAATAGTAAAATGTATGAATAACCTTACTTTTAAATGTGCCATATAGATCCAGTTATTGCTGGAATTAGATAAATACATTATGTAGCAAAACTGTTAAACTCTGAACTTACTTAGACCTGAGCTCTTTTTTTTTTGGTATAAATGAAATGTTACAGGTCTACATTGAGCAGGATTAAGTATAAGTTGCAGAAAAGCCAAATGTAATGCCCCCATATGAGCATGCAGACTCTCAGGAGGTTAAAACACCCATCAGCATTTTAAACAAAGCTTAAAGTGTAATGTTTATGTCAGTTCCCCCCTAGATTAATACATTATTCTAAATTCTGATTTCTAGTTTAAGGTTAAAAAAATTGAAATGATCCTTTAATAGACAAAAAAAGTTTCCCATAAGAGGCTACAGTTATTCTCATTTTAAGCAAATGTATACGTTAGTTATTTAGAGGTTTTAATATAGTATTTAAGAGGCCTTATGTAAGCTTGAAAATGTGGACCCTAGTTTAATTTGAGGGGCATATGATTTGAAAGGATGTTTGCATAACAGTAGTAAATCTGGTCAAGTTTCTGTAACATTAACTGAAATCAGACAGTATCCTTTTCAGAGCACGACGTAGCATATTTGGGATGGCGGAAATCGTTCACAGAATCAACTGAGGCGACTTACTGCCAGGGACAGTGTGCCAGGCTCCGCCATTGATGATGTTGTTGTGTGCCTGAAAGTCCTCGTAGTGGCAGATGCGACGGTCAGGATTGGCCATCACCAGGTGAGTTGAGGCGTAGACGGAGGCCAGCCAGCGAAAGAAGGCGTCATCTGCCGTGGGTGTGTTTTCCTGTGGGGCCCAGTCCCGGGTGCAGTCGTAGGGATATGTAACAACCAGTTCACCGCCATGGAGATTGGCACTAAGCACAAAGGGAATGTCCTGCATCCAGCTGATGACAGCGCGTGTCTCTGGTGCAACCTGGAAAGAGGTGGAAGAAGTTAAGTTAAAGTACCAAAAGCCTATGTTATTGCAAAAATACAGTATTACGAGTAAAACACATGCTATGTTCAAATCCTACAGTACTGAAAAATTGAATAGATGAAGTATCAAAAGTAAAAAGTGCTTCCTCTCCAAAATGGTCTTTGAAACACAATTATTATTTAATTGGCTTGTTTGCCTTTTACTATTGTAACTAGTTGATGAAAAGCTTGTTTTAACTGCTTATACAGTTGGGTGGTTTAGTCCAGTGGCACCACTCCAAAGGGTCACAAGTTAAAACAGGATCATTATCAGATGATTAATGGGGTAGAGATGAAGAAGAAAATCATAAATAGTGTGCACAAACCTGTCCTCTTGCTTTTCTTTTGGTAAAATATTGCATTTGCCTCATTTTCACTGCCATAACATATACCTTTCCTGTTTTTGTTTTTTCACTTTAATAACTTTAAAGTCTGAAAAAACAAAATCAGCAGCTTCTCATTAAATACATGCAAAGATCACACTAGATATGGTGGAACAACTAACAATTTACCAGCATATTAAACCTCACAAGGAGCACTCTGTTCATACTTTGCATGTTAATAAGGTCAGTGTATATCTTTTTCACGTAAAATATTTTGGTTTTTTAAATAACTGCAACTATCAGATATATGTGGTAGAGTGAGAAGTATAATATTGGCCCTTGAAATGTTGCAAGGAAAAGTTTAAACAACTATGAAGTGCAACTACTGAAGAAAAGCAGCAAAAAATTGTGCTTTAGTATAGCTCTTGAGTAAAATAATCAGACACTTATTTATAGGAAAGATATTCAGAATAAAACACAGATTACAGGTTTGATACTAGTTTCATGCAGCTACATAAATAGATTTTTCATAAACAACCAAAGTTCTGATTTTAGTATTTAAGTGTTCAGAACAGTGAATGGACAATATTCAAAACACATCTGTAAAAAATTATCCACAGCACAGACTCTAGAGTTTGTGATCATGTGATTAAGCAGGACTTCAGCAACTGTTTGTCTTGAACACTGTTACCAGACATTGAGTGACAATGCTCAAGCTACCCGGAAAACCAGTTTCTTGGCTCTAAAATGGTTTCCTGGTCTGAAGCTTGCATGCCACTGACATGAAAAATGTCCCACACTAACAAAAACTGCTCTTTCTCATGTCGTAAGCACAAGTAAATTGAACAATCTAACAGCATTATTTTCATCAGTTTTGATGCAGTAATCAGTCTTTCATTTAATTTGTAGCAAATATTTGATGCATATTTGGTGATATTAAGCATGTCACAGAGTGAAACTTTTAGTGTTATTAAGGAAATCTAAATGTTGAATTTTTTCACTGCCTAACACGTGGGCATTCTTAAAATAACCTCCAGATGGTGCCAATGAAGAAAATGTTCAAATGTGCAACTTTGCTGCATCTCCTTACCATGGCGTCTTCTTTAGTATAGTACTCTGGGATGGGGATGTAGTGGTTGGGCACTTTGGATGGATCTCCTGCTTTCTCTTGGGCGTTCCACATAATGTTGTTCAGGTCTGGAAAGTTATGATTCAGGTCAATTCCTTCAAAGCTGTATCGTCCCTCAGCCCAGCCGGAGAGTTCTGAGCCCTGTACCCAGTCAGTCAGAAACACACTGGATGAGTATAATGTGGGGGAAACATAATAAATGAGCATAATAAAGAATCACCCACCTTCCCATAAGCCTCCTCATATCCATCAGGATTCATGGAGGGCAGGAGGTGGATTCGTGTCTCAGTGACTAACCGTACAATACGCTGGTTGCCTCTTTTGTATTCTTTGCACATATACTGCATGAGGTTTAAGACAAGCTCTCGACCGAGAGCTTCATTTCCATGCATTCCTGCCACGTAACGAAACTCTGGTTCCCCTGCCAAGAGGAAAATTTAGAGTCATTTTACTTGCCAAGAGAAAAAATGTGGAAGGATTGACTAGGGCAACATCAAGAATCAGGTCACACTAAACATGATAAATT
Organism: Etroplus canarensis; assembly: GCA_015106775.1. Classification (NCBI taxonomy): domain Eukaryota; kingdom Metazoa; phylum Chordata; class Actinopteri; order Cichliformes; family Cichlidae; genus Etroplus; species Etroplus canarensis. The sequence continues at coordinate 18,185 of VUQH01041860.1, read as the reverse complement.
TTAGGTTTCATTTTGTTCTGTAAAGTTCAAAGGCCTGCCAGGAACACATTCAATTGCTCAAGACAAAGCTGTGTTACATGACAGACATTTCTGAATACTGAACTACAAAGTCTGGGCTTAATGCATTTCTTTATAACACAAAAATCAAATATGTGCAATATGTGCTTGAATGTTTTCTTCCTAGACTTGGCACTGCTCACAAACCCATGAAATCAATCAAATAAATATCCGCTGCTGATGCATAAAGAGTTAAATTCTTATGATCCTCTTTTGGGAGAGAAGGAATTTCGAAATGTGTTTATTCTTTTCTCTGAGAAGAAACCAAGACAAGTTGTACCATTTTTTATTTTATTAATCTTTTTTGGCAGATGTGGAGTGGCCACAGATCACTTTCAAGCGCAAGCCTACATCTAATGGCGATGTCTCAAAGAAATCTAATCATTTGTTTATACAGAAGAGGCCTTTCCACTGGACCCCCCTGCCTCTCTGTGTGGAGCTGCTGCAGAAATCAGGCTGTATAAACAATGAAGGATGATGAACTGGGCCTCCAAGCTGCTAAACTTGAGAAAAATGACAAAACGAATGATTTCAACTCAACTTCAGCTCACAGAAAAGTTTAACAGCCCTTACCAAGTTCGTGTTTGCCAGGGTTATCTGAGATCTCCATGACATAGAGTTTGAGGCCCATGTAGCTCTTTCCTATAGTGTAGATACGGGTGATGTCCGGGCACTCCTCAGTCACAGACTTCATGAGCTTCAGAGTTAAGAAAACAAGTTGGAGTCCGAGGCTTCAAAGGGTTAAATCTGAACTCAAACAAAATCTGTAAACTGTTAAGAATCTGGGTAAAAAACCCTGTTGTTTATGGGAAAGTTACTCATCCTGTGTTTCACTCTAACCTTTCTCATCTCTTTGTAGTTGTGGTGCCTGAAGTCCAGAGCTTCCTTAGATCCTGATTGTTGCTCTGAGGAATAGATATCAGATGGATCTACAAGAAAGTAGCGACAGCTTTCAGTTACTTAGTTTCTTTTAATTTGGATGATTAATATGAACATCTTAATATATTTTGATATATTAGCCACTGGGAACATCCTGTTTAGGGGAGAGTAAATGCTCTGTCCTTCTACACTGCTGCTTTCCTGCCTACCATGAACGCGGCAGCCAAGTATCTCAGTCCTGAGGCAGATGGTCCCGTTGGAGTACCAGGTCTGTGGGTTGATGCGGATGAAACGGGCAACAGTGGGAACAGGAAGGAGGGCAAGAACCGGGGTCTCAGGATTCTGGTTCCCTTTAAATATCTACACAATTCAGTGTTAGGTCACATAGGTTTATAAATGTTAGGATCCCTTTCTCAAGCGCATGAAAGCATTTACCTGTAGAACCAGGAAGACAGAGTAAATCATCAAGAGAGCACAATCATAAAATGTGGTTTACTCAATTAAGAATTAGACGTTGTTTCCAAGTTATGTATCCTAATGACTTTGATGATCCTCATGCTGAATCATAATATTGATATTTAAGTTCGGAGTCAAATATCTCATTGTCCATGATATAAATTGCTATTAAATCTCTCTATTAGACCCTAATGTCTCTCAGGTCAAAATTTAGTATTATCTTTATTAATAATAAGACAAATGCTACAGATATGTGCAGTAGTTCCAAATAAATTAGAGAAAATTTTTATAACTGCCTTAGACCTACACCAGCTCATGGATTAACTTTCAACCAAATAAGTTCATGGTAACAACACACACATAATGCTGAAAACATGACCTCCTTGGCAGAGTTACTGGTGGCTTTAAAATGAAAACTGGAAAGAGTTGTTTTGTTTTGTTTCTAGTTTCTAAGAAAGAGCTCAGATTTTCCAAACTATGAATCAACACACTGATGTGTGGTTTCAGACAATAAAAAGGTTGAGTTATAGTTTTCACTTGAACCTTAAATTTCATTGTATTTACACTGTATGTTGCAACATTCATCAGAGTGTACTTGACTTTGTTTGTATAGAGTCAGTTAAATGCCAACCACAAATTTTAGTTTCTTGCTGTACTTTGTTTTAATTCTGAGTTCCTTCTAATCTGAATAAGTAGTTAACTTTTTTTTTTTTTTTTTTACAGTATAAATTTAT
>VUQH01041860.1:0-16039 GCA_015106775.1 Etroplus canarensis | reverse complement strand
ATTTCACTTTGGCACAACCTCTTCAACATCTGTTTTTCATCAGGATTATGTAGCTAAGTTATATCAGAGAACAGAAGAAATAGTTCTTACCGCTTCTACTGTCCCATTCATGGCGGTATGCCAGGTTACAGAGTCATTGCTCAGCTGAACTTTGTAGGTTTCAACCCAGTCCCAACTATGGCATGAAACATAAAGGGGAATAAATATATAAATATATATATTTTTTCAATGACTTAAGTGCGGTGAGCAACCAAAAAAAAACGTCACACTCTGGATTTGTTCATACAAAATGTGGACATGCTATATTATGTTAAATAAATCCCTCATTTCTATAATGTTAACAAATGACTTGAATTTGCAGTAATGTATTGTCTGCTGTCGGTGTTTTTTAATTTTGACACTACCTGACCTCCATATAGAGTTTCGGCCCTGCAGGATGACTCCGGTGAACAGAGTGAGATGGAGGGCATCCACCTCAAGCCACTGGTGCTGGTTCTTATACATAGCACACCAGGCTCCATCGTAGAGGTCCCCATCCTCAATGCCAGACTAAATAAAAGGAAAACACATGTTACATGGGGATTTTTTTCAACTGCAGAATCCATTAAACACTCCCTGAAATCTTGTGGCTTGGCCTCTGTATGAATCATTGCATAAGAGTTGGGTGCTGACCTAATTTTAAAATAATGACTTTCAGACTGCAGAACAAGAGGAGTGGATGTCTGAGATGATAAACAGCATTTCTGGCTCTGCATTCACCAGATTATTTTACTTAAATTTTAAGAGACTTTCTCCTTGGCAAAACCACATAAAGCTACTCTTTAGAAAACACGTTCTGAAAAGGTTTTATTTTAGAGGTTATAAGCCAAGAAAGGCAAATTGGAAGAAATAAAATAATGTGTGAATACGTTGTAGTTTACAAGTTTTAAAAATGCAAAATGAATGCTTACATTAATACATTGGGAAATGCAAATTAGTTAACACTCTTTGATTTGCTTGAACTGACTCATCTTCACTAGTTTTAATCTAAATATATACTTTTCAACCACTTCTTCTAACTTAACTAAACTCATTTTGGCAGACTTCCAATAATGCATTGGTACAGATAACAGAGGGTCTTCTTTGTGGTTTAAATAAAAAGGGCATGATGTCAACTTACTAAGTGTCTTTAAAAACCTGCTGATTTGAGTCTTGGTTGTTTTCTTTCCTAATCATGAAAGCAACTCTAGCATGACAAAAAAAGGTTAATATTCAGCCTTTCTTGGACTTATATGGTCATTTCTCTGAAACTAAACGGCTTGAATTCTGGCTGTTGTAAGTCCTCCTTGTTAACTGTAGAATTGGCTTTTTAAACTGAGAGAAAGTTAAAAAAAATGCTGACTACAATTATTGCCCGTTTAATGAACACTAGATTGAACTTAAGTTAAAGTAACATAAATCAGTAAATTTCCTAAATCATAAGACTTTGAAGTAATAGTGAAGCTAAATAAATTCAGGGTTCAACATTCAAGTGGTTTTCTTAATGTGGTTTTTGTGTTGATTTATCTGTAGAAAACCATCTGCTTCCTGTCTGCTTCTTTCTCCACCAAAATGGAAATAAGTCTTGAAATATTTTGTGCATTTCCTGCCATTTTGGTGCATGTGCCCAATTTGGTGCTTTTAATTTGTTGACATTTAACAATTGAAGCTTTCTGAAACACTGAAAGATTAGTTCACTGTCCTCAGTGTCTGTAATAATGTGTGATCCACTGACCTGGATATTCAGCCTCCCTCTGTGAGGACCCAGACCCGATCGTTGGTAGGATGAAGCTTTTATTTGACTGTCATCAACGCGTAAGGACTCCAGGCCAAGGGGAGGACAGTCTGTAAGGATAGCAAATCGTGATAATCATGAGATAAGATCTTTGGGTTTCAGGTGTTGATCCTCTGCTCTGGGACTAACAGCTGAAGGGTTAACCACCCTTCTTTGGGTGTCTGAGTAAGCAAACACATAGCAGATGTAAAATGAACTCCCAGTGGTGGTTCTGTGGAATATTTCTAATCATCCTGGGTCAGTTCAGTGGAAGTCTGGAGGCCCCCACCTCCTCCTCCTTCTTCTCTGCTTGTCTTGGGTAGAAGAGAAGGCTGCTGATAAGGGAATATGTGGAGGGTATGGTTGTAATTTGAGACATGTTAGAGAAAAGTCAAATGTTCAACAGTTCAGAAAGGCAAGAGCTACAGCTGCAGGGGATTTTTATGGTTTTGGGAATAACTAATAACATTCCCAAAAGTCACAAATACCAGCATTGACAGGTCAAAACAGCTTTGTTTGTTCACTTTAAGATTTTTTTTTTTTTCATGAGAGCATTATCAAATTTCCTTATTCTGTACAGGGCTGAAACAACAAACTGAGACTTTAAAAAAAAAAAAAGAATTAGCTCATAAACAAAAGAATTTTTTCGGAAAATAAATCACTTAGGATAATCTTGAGCATGTTTTATATATTCTCTGACACATTTATGAACATGATACAAAGCTGTGCTACTTTTTTCATGATAAATCCAGCATACTGAGCAACAGCAAGTGTGACAACTAGTAACCAATCGGTGTGTTGAAGACAATTTTATTAATCAATTCAGCATATAGCTAAAACAGATACTCCTTTAAGGGATTAAAAATGATTAAGACCCTAACTGTGGCAAAAATGAAATAAACTTAATGTGTTTTGCTGTGGGACATTTTCTGACATCTTACAGTGCAAGGAAGTAAGGATGGTAATGGGCACTTCTACTTTTGTAACCTGAGCAGCACACCTGGCTCAATGTATGCTTGAAGGCATCATTTTTTAACTGGCTCTCTTCTTAATATTAATAATTGATTAATAGTAGCGCAGCTTCGTGCACAAGTCAGACTGCTCTGCTTAGTAGAAATTCACATATTAAAATGGTTTCATATGTCCTACCCAGTGCTGGTTTGCCATCTTCTGTTTTGCTGTCACCTCCTCCCTCTTTCTTTTTTATGCTTTTCCTGGTTTTCATATATTTGTCTCTGACAGTGGTGGTGGAAAACTCAGGCTCTGCTGCTGTCGGGGTCTCTCCGCCTCTGCTCTGTGGCTCCACGGTCACAGCGTCAGTCCAGTTCACAGTCACGCTTACAGCTGTGTAGTTGATTAGTGAATAACTCTCAGTCGTTGCGTCGTTTTCCAGAGCTGCGGCTCCGTGTGAGAGAAAAATCACTGCAGCCAACATGCACAATGACTTCTCCATCTTGCTCTTTGTTTGCTGCAGCAGACTGGAGGGAGAGGGGGGAAAAAGTCTCCCTTTAGTTTATGAGAAGATGACAGAGCCAGACCTCCATCCTCCTCAGCTCCTCCTCAGTCCCACCTACCCTCACTCTTCCTCCCTCCCTCACAAAATTCCAACTTAAGTACAGCGAAAAATTGTGACAGAACTTTACACAATGTAGGCTGTGTGCAACTGTGATCCATACACTGAAGTGCCTGCATAAAAACCATATAGTATGTGGGCAAAAGTATTGGGCATCCTACACATTACACCTACAGGAGCTTTTATGATTACAGCTGCTTACAGTTGATCGTGGAATATCTAGGAGGGGAGAAATTTCAAAAATTGACTTTTTGCAACAGTGGTATCCTATTACAGTACCACACTGGAATTCAGTGAGCTGTTTAGAATGAGCCTGTCTTTCACAAATGTCTGTAAAGGCAGACTGCATGGCTAGGCGCTTGGTTGACTGAATGAAACACCTGAATTCAGTGATTCATAGGTGTGGCCCAATACTTTTGTCTATTTAGTGTATGTATACAAAAGTATTTGTTATAACAAGGTGAGCATGCAGGTTTAAAGCACATGGTAGGTGGGTCGTTCCATTCATCTCAGTGTCTTCTGTCTCTTTTAATCCCAGACTGACTGTGTGTGAGAGCAATACCATGTGTTGCAGGACTCCTTTTAATTATTGTCTCTGAGTTCTTTGTCCTGTTGCAGAATGAAGCAAAGCCATCAGAAATAATGGATATAAAAGATTCAACTGGCTAAATCTTTAGAATAGGACTGCACAGGTTTGCCACAAGCTTCACTATCCCACAGGGGATAGTGAAGCTTGTGGGCAAGTATTATCATAGTAATTTCTATCTAAGTGCATTTGCAACATGAACAGATGGGATAATTAACATAATAGACAGCTGTAAATGCATTTGGGTATTCTTTGTCAGAGAAGGAGGAATATTTCTTGCAGCAGAAAAGTTTATTGAATCTGTAACAGTCATAGATTAAAGAGCAAAGGTTGGAAAATTACACTTTTTTGAGTTTTAGACAATAACATAAATAAACCCCATACTGGTTAATGGTGGAGATGCATCAGAGTAGCATTATTTGGTCTAAATGATAACATGCTAGTCATACTGAGATTTGCATTCAAAATTGATGTGGTCCTCCAGAAAATGCTAAATGTGTATATACAGTCAATTTTGTAAGTAATTAATAAAAAAAATAAATAAATTGACAATGTTTATACCGTTTAGGCTTCACTGCAACAGTCTGACCTAAAGATAAATACTTCTGTCTGGCATGTGAATGCTGACACTTTAAGAAGTCATAATTCAACCATTTATATGATAGCATCATCTGATATCAGCCTGTTTAGAATATCATTTGATACATTATTTGTTAAATTCATTTCTTCAGTTTCCCAAGTTGTTTCTCTGTCTTCCTGGTGTTCTGGAACTGATCAAAATCAAAATCAGCCTGAAACTGACTCAGATATGTCTCACACAATGTTTTTCTGCCTTTTTTATGTTTTGTTTTTAAAGAACATCTGCTCACCATGTGTGATTTCAGTATATTTTCATTCAGACATTAGTGTTATATTAGTCATGATTTATATTTCCTGTAATTCCCTCTGATGCTGACTCTTTTATTTACATGTCTTCAGCCTGTTGTGTTCCTATTTCATAACTTTCAGATCCTGTTGGTAGCCCATGAGATGAGCTCCTGCCACATTTCCTTCATAAAATCATCTAAAATAAAACAGCCAAGATAATGTCAACCGTGTAAACATCCAATATGGGCAAATTGTTGTTGATTCAGTTTCATCCATTTCCTCTTAGTGTTGTGTATCAGTGGGACTGAGGAGAAGCTGCGATGTATTAAAGCATATTCAAAAAGCTAGAGTTTGTGTAAAGACAAAAATTACACCAAATGAGACAGTGAGTATATATCATCTCTCTTTGTTTACTTCCAAAAAACAAGGAATCATTTTCTAAAGTGTAGCTGATTTTCTATTAGACACAAAAAGTCTATAGTGTGGCTGTCTTTGTTTGTCTTTCCAGGTTTAGCTCTGCTTTATTCCATCCACCTCTCTTATTCATTGCTATGAATTTCAATAGTAATGCTCCAACTCTGGCTGCAAACTGATTTTAATGACAGCTGTTTAGAACGGCACAAAAACGTTATAGTTTCATGCAGGTTGTTATCTTATATGATCTGCAAAAAAAAAAAACAGTGTGGGAGGGTTCTTGAAGAAAAAGGAAAACTTTCTTTCTGCAGAAGCTGCATTTTAAAAATTAACTTCCTTCCTACTTAGAGATAAAAGTTATGATGACTTGTCACCCACACAATCAGGAAATTCCACTCTACTCGTCTTTTCTTTTTGGCCTTCTTGTCTTTCACGAGAAGCTGCAATTCATTAGTATTTTCGAGCCACAAAAACTCTCAGAATTCTAATGTTTCAACTGGGAATTTAAGTTCATTATGCGGCTGGGAGTATGATGAGGAGTGTGATGTTTGAGAAATCTTGTGTGGAGAATGCAGTTGAGCAGAACTCCAAAGGCAACCACACAAACCCTGATGAGATAATTGCACGTGGGTTCACCAAATTTGAGGCAAAAAACAATTTTAATCCTTCTTAGAAATTGACAATGGATACATGAACCTGAATTATGTTTTCAGGTTGTCTGTCTGTCTGTCCATCCATTACAAAATTGTTACCACTGCAGGAGCTGACTTATTTATTGGATCTTTACCAAACATTTTTGATGCTATGGGGTCAAAGGTCCTGGTCACATGAGGTCATGAATGAAAATATTGTTGCCTCCATAGGAGCTGACTGGGCTCCTGGATCATTGCAAATACTTTTATGGTTAATCACTAGGATGGGTAGAAGAATTGGGAACATTTTAAAGATCATGGTCAAAGATCAAGGTCACAAGAAGTGGTCAATGATAACCTCATTACCAGGGGTGATTCTAGGATTGGATGTTTAGAGGGGCTTAGCCCCCAATCAGAATGTTGCATATATTGTGTTGTGATTAGTACATTAATAAAACAATAATACTTAATGACTTACTTTTTCTAAAATTAATAATAATTATAATAATAATGTGGAACATGCTACTGCTTTCACATGCATTCAATACTTTTACACCTCTAGTTAAGTAACTTTTAAAAGCAACCTAATCAGTTGGATGGTCTGTTGTGCCTAAGAATAATTCAGAATTCAGGATTAATCACAACATAATTTGCCTGTTTTAGGACAGACTCAATAGTTAACGAAAACTGAGGCAAAGACTCAGTCATGATGGCCAGAAAATAAACATAAATTTGTAGCAAAGTAGACATGGAGAGAACCCTCTACAACATTGTTTCAGTCTTCTAAGTCCATGGGGCAGTCCACTAGATCATCAAGCACTTAAAGTAGCATAATTCAATACAGACATTGGCAAATCAGGTTGCTTTTCCACAGAACAGTGCTAGAAGCAGTCTGGTAAGAGATTTGTTTTACATTTCAGGCCATATTTAGAATAAGTTTTGTTGTGAAGTTCATCACTACAATGAAGTCCACACAGCTAGACAGTGCTAAAAACAGATTTGCCAGTGTATCCTAAATTGTGTAATGATGTCAAAAAATAATGTTATTACTACTATGACTGTTGCTATGCTTAATCTGCTGTGGCAACCCCTTAGGGAAAATACAAGGGAGCAGCTAAAAGGGCATTTTTATAGATGATAAGATGAAATTTAGGGTTGCTTGAGCACCCCTGGAAAGGGTCTAAACTCTCTAATGCTCATTACCAATACATAGATTGGGCTCCTGGATCTTTGCTGATGTTTTTATGGTTGATCATTATAATGCGTAGAATAACTGATAACATTTCTGAGCTCTGTGCATCTGTCTGCCTGTGTATCCATCCATCTGTTCCATACAAAATTTACCTCTACAAGAGCTGACTTGTTAGCTGGATCTTTTCCAAACTTTGTGTGGTTAATACCTATGATGGGGAGAGCATCTAAAAATATTTGTAAGATTTTGGGGTCAAAGATCAAGGTCACACAGGGTCAGGTTTAAGGCAGAGTTCTAGATGTGTCATTATTCCCTGTTCTGTGTTCAAAATCACAAAAATGACAGGAAAATTGGAAATAAAATATCTAGCCTTTGTAAACATGTGACATGATAAGCCTGGAACAGAATTAAACATATTTGTTGCTCCAGTTTTCACTATATTTTTCTATTTCAACAATCTTCAGAACTTTGTTAAGCCTGTGGTTCTCCCTTTTTCTTCTGCATGTGGCTTCTCTCTGGAGCCACATACAGCTCTTTTCCCCATCTCCATTGGCTCTCTGTGGACTTGAGAAAAAACTAATTGAGTACGAAACTTGTCCACTTAATTTTTCCTGCACTTCACAGCTGTAAACAGGCAATAGGTAGCCTTGAGTCCCCTAAGCCATAGATTCAAAAACCAAAAAATACATTGTCCAAGAAAATAGAGTTTTAACCATTAAATTACACAAATTTGTTTGCTTTGGCCCCCAAGGCTGCTGTCTTACTTGCTTAATCTGCTGCAAACAGAAACATTCATAATTTCTTAAAGTTATTTATTATCAAAGTCGGCTCCTTTGGATTTATTTAATTTGAAAAATCACCAGTGGGTCTCAAAACAGCCTGCAGAGCCTTATAGCCACAATATTTCAAAATCCACTTCGCAATTGCTCCACTGTGATGGTAATAAAAAAGAATAACTAGCAACTGTATAACAATTTTAGCAACTGTAATTCTAACATTTCATAATTTTAACATAAACAGGGATAGTTGTAAACAAATGCAAAGTTAAAGTATTAAGATATTCATAAATAGCCTACTGCATAATCATATGTGGTACAAGATTTTGATTCCACCTATCAGTAATGTTGATAGGCTCACTAATTATGATAAAAGGTATATGTTATGTATCCCAAAGAAACTCTTTCGCTCCAACAGGTGAAAAGTTAAACACAACATATTAAAATAAAGTCCAGAACTGCTTAAAATGGCTCTTTTGATAGTGAAGGTCCCCAACCCCTGTTCTGTATATAGTAAAACAGCATTATTAGTAGAAAGCGAAAGAAAGACGCTACTTTTATTTTGAAATCAAAAATACGTGAAGGTGATTGGTGCAGTTTAACATGACGTCTGGACGGGAAATGGCCACGCAAGCCAGTGGAATCATAACATTGCATTTGAACTGTCTTACTCACTCCGGTATAGTTGTTCAGTTTTAGCTGTTTAATTTCGCCTTTTTTGGATCACGGCTATATCCGCTTATGTCGGAGAAGCGCAAATTACCAGAAAACTAAAAAATATTTGCGCGCAATGCTATTAAAGCATGTGGTTAGTCGCAGCGAAAGCTGCAACCGCAGCAACCAGCGTTAGCTAGCAAATGGCTGCTCGGCTGTGATGTCTGTCACTGTGCGAAGTAAGTGCACCGCTGTCACTTTGTACACACCGTAGCTACTGAAAGATTTGTGTTTGCCTCGCAGTATTACTCACGCACCTCCCTATGATGAATAATAATGGCTAAAAATGAGACACGGAAGCGGCTACGTGTGGGCCTAGTTGCTCTCAGAGGAAACCCGGGGACCTCCTCCGGAGCCTAAATTTTGTTTGTGTGTTTTTCAGATGATGAGACGACGAGTGAAATAGTGGTGAGACTGCTGGGAGCCTGTGACCTGTACAGTGAAACTGTTAGGTAACAGTATGTGAGACAAAATTGCTCTCTGCTGACCAAAAAGTTGGTTTAAATCAAGATGCCTCGTCTGGAAGAGCTGGCTAACGTTGCCCTCAGGGTGCCGAGCATACTGGTGCTGGACCTGCTGTATAAATGTGACATTGAAGGTTTAACGGAGCACCTCAAGGCCAAGAATGAAGACATGCTCTTCAAATACAAATATGTTATCTGGAACATGTACTACCTTGGTAAGTTTGGTTTAAAAATGAGCTGGGAGAAAACTACATCCTCATGCACTCATTTAATCAAGTAGCTGCCACTGTGAAGTTCAGCCACTTAAGTTTCAAGTTCAGGTTTTTACTCTTACATGCTGTTTTCAGACTTTTCTTAAATCTCATTATGGTCATCTCAGACGCTGAATACCATAGCAATAGGATTTTATTTCTCCAGCCCATTTCGAAATCAGTTTTTTGAGAACATAAATGTAAATTTAATTTGTCTTGTGAAATCCCAACAAGCATAACATTTCTTCTCTGAGACACTCTCCTTCTAAAAAAGATGATGGCTCAAGAAAAAAGGCCTTAGGTTTGGTTTCACTGGAGTTTTTCCTCTTCTATGACGGTCTTAATCCTGTGTCCTCTAGTTGTGGTTCTTTACCCTGCAAAGTATTTTGTCCAAATGTGAAAGAAGCATTTGTAAATCAAAATCAAAACATATAAGAACTGAATTTGTTGAAAATTATGGGGGTGTTTTTGTTTTTTTAAGTGTTCAACTTTAAAGTGTTTAAAGCTAAAAAACTATGTTGTTTTTGATGACCAAGGTAGCCTTGATTTTCTTTTATAACATCCTTTATATAATATTCTAAAGGCATTGCCAGAATTAAATATACTTCCTATGGAAGACAAAAACAATCTTAAAGCTAGCTTGCATTAAAGAATATCAAAATAAAACACATTTACTGTTAATAAAAAGGCACTGTTTTATATTGTGATTTTGTTCTGCTTCAAAGTGGGACAGGTTTGCTTTCTTTCATTTGAAAGCCATTTAGTGTATTTTATAGGCAGCTGTAGCTGATAACTGATTAACCATTTTAGTTATTGCATAATAGTGTATGGCTTGTCAGAGGCTGAGAATTTGTGGTGTTTCTTTGGTTTGTATGTAAACTGATTCTGTTTGAGTTTTGGACAGTTGGTGGGACAGCAAGAGATATTTCAAAACTCATTTTAGTGTTTGGGACATTATGTTTACAATTTTGTTGCATGCCCTTAAACAAATTATTAATAAAAATATCATTTAATTTTATGAATACTGTAATTTTTCCAACCCTTAGTCTTACCTTGGAAAAAACAATTACATTTAAATTTATGCAATTTTGGATTCTCTTGGAATCTTTGTGAGCCTGATAAGGAAAGTTGACATTGTCAAAATTATAACAAACATTTAAAAAATTGCAAAATTCAGCCACTTCATTGAGTATCTTTCCTGTTTTCCCAGTCCTATGCTCTTAACTGCATCAAACACATAAAACATCGCACTGATTCTTCTTTGTCCTCCAGGTCATCTGATAAATGTGGTGGTGTTAATCCTGCCATTGAGACACATTGTGATGCTCTACCTCCATATTCTCGCTGCCCTTCTTCTGTACATGGGGCATCAGATTTCCAAGTGAGTTCTTTGAGCGCTACTGCTGCATTTCCTAGATTTGAGTGGACTATCTATCTTTTCTGACAAAATTTGGCAGGAGTTGTGGTGCTCCTCCTCCATGTGTGTAGTTGGTATTGCGCCAGTATTTAATTATAGGAGTACTTTATCATGTCTTGATGCCAGGCTACACTACGCACATTTTTAGAAAAAAATGTGTGTTGAAACATGAGAACACAACAGTGATTTCTTGAAAGGCTGCAGGCCTGTAACAAAAACCTGAATTATCTTTATGGAAATTTATTATTTATTAGCAGACCCAAACAGACAGTGCAGATTTTTTGTTTTCTGCACTGATCCAGGGGGACAATCTGCAGAGTTCTGCTTGTTATTTATTTAAAACAATAAATCAGTCTAAATATTCTCAACATTACAACAAGCCAAAATAAGTGTCAATTTTCTCAAGCTTTTGAATTTAGCACTTTTAATTTCATCATGATGATTTCAGGACATGTTTTCAGGACAGCCTTTTATCACTGCTTACAGTCACAGCAATATACACCAGCGACAGAGAGGCAAAAATGGAAAACATTTGGCCAGGAACATGTCTTTTCAAACTCTGCGGAAAATCTGCGGAATTCTGGGGGCACAAACTTCGTGTGGGCCTGCTTGTTAGATTCAAATAAATAAATAAATGCATCAGCAATAATTAATATCCAGATTTACCTTTTACTTTAGAAAGATAGTAATTTCTCGTCAAATTCTTGTCCATTAACAAAATTATTATTTAATTAAGGAAATGACTCGATCATCTCTTAAATTGCTTTAGATTATTTGTTACTTGAATTAAACGTCATAATAAAGTATGTTGGCTACTGCATATGTACACAAATGAGAAACTCTAAAACACATGACAAGAGTAGCAAAATGCTTCGATTGTACCATTGCAAGCAAAAAGGATTGCTTGTTGTACTATGTTCCTTCAGTAGCTCATATCTGCTAAGAAACAGAATTCGAATGTTATTATGAAGGCTTTTTTAACTTTTATTTTATAGGGATTATGTTCATGAAGAGCTGCATTATGGTTACGAAGGAGCAGTGTACCTTGATTCTTTGGCCTTCAACCGGTTTGTCTCTGCAATGACTAGTGAGTACTAAACCCAACCTTTCATGTAAATGGAAAACATTTTGCTTCATGTAGACTCACGTTTTAAAAAGGTCTGTAAAGACTAGCTTATTTAATTCTTCTCTAAAAGAAATTCTGCAGTTAAGTCCATTAATATACATTTCTTCCTAAGCAGTAGATTTGGAAAAAAATACCTTGGTCCACAATTTTTGTATCATTCAGTGCTACAATTCATTCATAATCAAACCCAAGACTCTGTGTTTCCAAGGCTATATGGGGTCTTTGGAAAATTCAGCATCTCATCTAGACTTGTGCTCATTCATTTTCATAACTGCTTATCCAACTCAGAGTCGCAGGAAGGCTGAACACCCAGTACAGGTCACCAATCTCCAATCCCCATTACAGGCCTTCTAGAATTTCAGATTAAGTTATATTTCTTTAAGGAAAGTTTTGACTTAAGAAAATGGTTTAGATTTAACCAGTAGAACCTGTTCTTAAATTCAAACTTAACTAATTGATTGTAAAATAATGCTCGATGTATCCTTTTCTTTTCTTTTCTTTTTAAGGATAAAGTATTTAGCCTAGGCTTTACAGTTCTGAAATTGTACTGTTGTTTTCTGGCAGGTCAGATTATTCTCAGCACGCTGTGTGCCTTCCTGATGAAGACCAGAAAGGTGTGGTTGTTCTCTGCTCACATGCTCCCACTTCTGGCCCGACTGTGCGCTGTTTCTCATGCCACGCTGCTAACACTCAACACTTTCTCCATGGGATTGACTGGAGTGGGGATTGCCATGTTCCTACTGTCAAATATCTTTGTGCCATACCGCCTCGCAAGGGCTGCCTACTCAGAGCTGCTTCGCCTGGAGGTTCTCTTAATCTGATATTTCTTTTTAAAACATGAAACATTTTCATAAGGCATCTTGTCTCAACAACTTGGCACTTCATTTAGAAGTCAGTTCTTGCAGTTTTACCTAAGTCTACATACTTATTAATAGATATTGGTCTTTTTTAAATTCTCTTAAATTGTCTGATCGTAATAATTTACAGCCTTCCAGAATTTTTTTTTTAACCTTCGGCTGCTCCCTTTTATTCTCCCCAAGGGGTTGCCACAGCAGATTAATGTACATAGGTAATTTGGCAGAGGTTTTACACTGGATGCTCTTCCTGATGCAACCCTCCATGGTGAGAGGGGTTTGTGTCCCCACCCGGAATCAAACCGGGGACCTTTCGCTTGGAAGGCAAATGTGTAATCCAGTACACTACAGGGACACTTGCAGCCTTCCAGAATTAATTAATATTATTAATGCCATCAGCAGGATGCATAAAGACTACCACTATGATGTTAGATCTAAAAGCTATTTTGGATTTTGAAACTGAAAATGAATTAAATGGAAATCCGGTCCAGCAATTTATGTAGATCCATCAGCTCAAGAAGAAGTAATTCTGCTGGAGAAACAGATGTTGGAGTGACAGGTATTCTGGTGGATCAGACAGCAAATAATGCCTGAAGCTCCTGGAAATGGACTCATATCATCATGAGAAAAAGCTCCCAGATAGAAACCATACTTGGTTGTGTGTTGGGGGAAATTTTGTATTGGATTAATGCAGCACTATCCACTGACTGTGACACTAATTGTGTGATACAGATGAAGTAAGTGCATACAATAGGTGTAGCAGCTGCTTTCCACCTCTGTGCAAACACAGTGGGTGAGACAGAAAGAGACATCAGGGAGTGTGAAGCAAAAAATCAAACCAGCCAAAGAGCAGCGAGTCGCAGTAAGCATGCAGCAATGGATGATTAAGCCTACAGTAATTAATTATTGGACATAAGCACAGATATCAGCAGAATAGATCAAAAGGATTTTAGTCACTACATTTTACTTTATTCTCTAATCCTTTTTAAATACTTGAGTATTTTAGCTGGTTTATGTGTAACTGTTGTTAAGAGTAAGATAAGATGGTATAACCACAGTTTTATATTTTAAGGTTGTAGCTTTTATCTATAAGGCTTTCTGAGGTTCAGTAAAGTTCAGCTTATGATAATATAGTTACTGGATGTGATAAGCACTTCATAGCTATCTGCCAAACAGTTAACTGGAGGAGCTTAGATCTTTAAATTCATTTTATTATCTGATTTGGGCTGGAACCTATCTCAGCTGTCTATAGGATGAGAGGTAGGGCGCACCTGAACAGGTCACCAGCCTACTAACATAGAGGCACACCTTTATCCAATTTATAACCTCCAATTAACCTGATAGTTATGTCTTTGTTCTTTGGGAAAACACACCAACTGCAGGGAAAGGTCCCAGCTGACCAGGAAATTTGAACCCTAAACCTTCTTGGTTTAATTCAAGAGTGATAACTGCTGCACCACCTTGATCCCAGGCCAACTACTGCATTTTCCTGTTTCTTAATATATA
This sequence comes from Etroplus canarensis, assembly GCA_015106775.1. Classification (NCBI taxonomy): domain Eukaryota; kingdom Metazoa; phylum Chordata; class Actinopteri; order Cichliformes; family Cichlidae; genus Etroplus; species Etroplus canarensis. The sequence goes on along the minus strand of VUQH01041860.1, from coordinate 1,875 downwards.
GGCAACCGCACAAATGCTTTCTGATAATATGGTGTCACCTAGTGGTGAAATTTTTAGTGAAATTTGCAATTTCAAGTCACAATTAGCACCTTTTAACTGATTGCAACATCTTTTTTCTAATTGTGTTATATCATTATGAATTAAATTTGACAAACTTTACACTATTTGATGTAAACCATTTTAACCTGGCAATATCACAGTAATAATTGGGCTTTATGTTGCTATAGGAGAACATACATGTCAAAATAGTTTTTTTTACCTTTTGTGTCATCTAGGGTGCACATACTTCACATACAATCCTGATGTTTAGTTATAAGGGGGATGAATGATAAGAGATAATGTAGCCCATTCATTTTTCAGTTTCATCGTTAGTCCTTTATATTCTCACCCCCTTTAAATATCTGCAGCTTTCTTCACTTGGAAAATAAACAGAATCTAAGTTTAAAGTTCTTATAAGTTCTTGTGACGCTGTATCTTTTTATACTTTACACAGTTTTATCAAATCAAAGTTTTCTGCTTTTTGGCACATTGATCTTTTTCATAATTATAATTGATTATCCTCTGTGTTTCTGTCCTCAGGTGATCGAGCTGTACAGACTTCTGGCTGTGGGAATCTCTCTGTGGAACCAGTTTGCCGTCCCAGTGCTATTCACTGTCTTCTGGGTTATTCTCTTCATTGTCCAGCTGTGCTCAGATATCATGTCTACCAGCACTTCAGTAGTCCATCAAGGGATCATGTTTTTCCTGCTCACAAGGTGAGATGGGATTATGCAGTTTATTATGTACTATTGCTTTGTGCATGTTTGTTCTCAACAATATGAACATTGTATTTTTTTTTTCATCATTTACTTCATCTGCTGAACCTTGCAGTGTCTCTGAATGTTGTGCCACACCGTACTCTCTTCTGGGTCTGACCTTCATGGTGTCCTATCTGGCTCTTGGGCTGCTCAATCTATGCAAGTTTTACCTGGGAGGTTATGCAGCTGTTCAGAATGAGAACGTCATGCACAGGTACGGTATTATCACCAATTTACCCTTTTTATTACAGTCTGTATTCAGCCAATTTCTGGGTGACGTTTAGGTTGGTACTTCAAACTTGTCGGATTACATTTGCATATTTAAGCATCCAGCAACTGTGGAGCAGCATGATTGTAAACTAGAAAAGCACTCAGAGCGCAGACCTCCACCAAGCATGATCATCATAGTGCCTTTGATGATCACGAATGCATACAGATATCTGATATCACTATTGATTTCAAGATTTTTGTTTGGCATGATCCCATCACCCGATTCTTCCCAAAATTTAATCACCTCTTCCTTTTATGAGGCTGAATCAAAAAAAAAAAAAATTGTGCCAAATCCGTTCATAGGTTTTTGGGTTTTTTTAGTTATTTTGCACACAAACACACAGACAGACAAACCCCGACTAAAACTTATACCTCCGCCATCTTGGTGAAGGTCAATTAAAGGTGGTAAATTTGTGTTTAATATTTAGTGTTGTAGCTTAGTTTTTGGTGTCTTACTACTTCTGACTGTATGTAGTAAATTAGAGGTAGTGGTCTTCTTCTTCTTCTTCTTCTTCTTCTTCTTCTTCCTCTTCCTCTTCCTCTTCCTCTTCCTCTTCCTCTTCCTCCTCCTTCCTCCTCCTCCTCCTCTTCTTCCGGCTGCTTCCGTTAGGGGTTGCCACAGTGAATCATCTGTCTCCATCTCACATCCTCTTCTGTCATACCAACCCTCTGCATGTCCTCCTTCACTACATCCATGAATCTTCTCTGTGGTCTTCCTCTTCTCCTCCTGCCTGGCAACTCCATCCTCAACATCCTTTGTCCAATATATCCTCTATCCCTCCTTTACACATGTCCAAACCGTCTCAGC
>VUQH01041857.1:0-15113 GCA_015106775.1 Etroplus canarensis | reverse complement strand
GTGGAGTCATATGTCAGGAACTAGCTTAAAGCCTAAATCAAATAAACGGCTTTAAATGTCAAGGTCTTCTAGACTGAAAAAAGCAGTTCACTCCATTTTATGGCTTTTATATTTTTTATATGTATATATACACACACACACACACACAGTGGGTATACACACACACACACACATATATAATCAATAGTCTGATGCTGTTAGCAAGACAGACTAAAACTTCAGGAACAAATTACTTCAACTAAAGTTACACCATTGTGAGGGGCTGAGTTGGTTAGGCTTGAGAAACAGTGGTAAGTTTTGACCCAAAAATAATAAAAGCAATTTTATAAAAAATCAAAACATAGTTCTGGGCCCGTAAAAGAGGTCAACTGAATAGAACTAAACTCAGGTACAATCACAAAGCAATGCAACACAGCAAACTAATTGCTTAAGCAATTGCAATTTCTCGCATTGAATAGCCATCCTTTCTAAGCACAACAGTAAACGGACGGGTTTCTAAGGAAAGTTCTTTCTTTCTGGCCATTTTGAGCCTGTAAACAAACAGCTGCTGATGTTTCAGATACTAAACTAACCTAAAGAATGCCATTCCATGTATTCAGGAGTGCTGAATTCAAAAGCCAGTTTGTTTTTTTTTTATTGAGGCCACCTGAGCACTGCAAGACTCAAGGGAACATGGTGCACTACAAATACAGCTAATATCATCTTTGACAAATTCTAAATAAACAGAAACTGTATGAAATCAAAGATTATATGTCATCATTTATGTGTGTACATTGATTGTATATCAAAACTGAAGTCTTGGTGCATGGGGTTTTCGATTATAGTTATAGTCCTCAAATGCAGCCATCACACACGCCTTCTCTTAAGAAGCATCGCTGGAACGGTGAGACAAAGTCAGCATTGCTGTCTTTTCCAGAAATGTGTTGGACTTTGAACTGAAATGGTTGCATGGCAAGGAATGGGTCATCTCCCATTCATGGTTTGCATCTTGTCCAGCCATCGCAGTGCTTTATGATCCCTGCAAAACATTCAACAGAACTAATGACAGTGAGAAGTTGGAGTGGTGCTCTGGTGAGGTCATATCAGCAATATTAGAGCACAAGCCAGGGAAATGGAAATAACATTTAATGCTAGCATGATATTGTGTTTTGCAAGATGGCCAATTGAATGTGCTGAATATGTGGATCGGTATGTAGGCTGTGTCTGTAAGTCAAATCAGTTTTATTTATATGGTGCCAGTTCACAACAAAAATCGCCTCAAAGTGCTTTACACTGTAAGGTAAAGACCCTACAGTGTTAGAGAGAAAACCCCAACAATCTGATGATCCCCTATGAGCAAGCACTCGGCGACTGTGGGAAGGAAAAACTCAATTTTAACAGGCAGAATCAGGCTCAGGGAGGGGCAGCCATCTGCCTTGACCTGTTGGGAGTGAGGGGAAAGAAATGAGAGCAAAGAGAGAGAGACAGACTATGGGAGAGAGAAGACAACATTTCAGTCAGGATCCAGAGAAAGGCCACAGAGTTAAAATGCTAATTTGTTCATTTAATTAAAACTTTGTATTGATTTCAAGAAATCAGGGGAGGACATGCAGATCAGCAGAAACTATAGGGATAAACCATTTGTCTGCACCCTCAACAATTAACAGGCAGGGCTTTCATTTTTAATGGTCAAATGAATCTTTAGTGTTCATGTGAAAATGGGCAACTCTAGTCTTACTAGTCAGCAGAATTTTGCCTGTCTACAAAAAACAAAATCTCTTCAATGCAATAAGAAACATTCAGTATAATCTTCACCAAGTAATCTTTGTAATTTTGGTTCATGACAGAATCATGATCAGGATCAATTCTGAAATATTTTTCTGGTTGGTGTGTATTATGTCCCTGTTCATAGTGATTGCACAGATCAAGAACCCTTGTTGGGACATCGGACTTATGAAGAGGAGATGTGACCTACATGAAAAATACATTTATTTGAGGACAAAAAGTGAAATAGGCAGTCAGTTCACCAGTGATGTATTAATATGTTTAAGTTGATCAAGAGAAAAAAATCAACCAAACCAAATGACCTGGAGGAGGGAGAGTGGTTGACTGCTTAGAGCCACATATATCTACAGGTGAGCATTAACACAGGTGTCAGTTAACCATTCACCGGCAACTATAAAAACATAAAAGAAGGAAGTGAATTTAGAAGCTTGTGGGTTATCATTCAAGTTTACTGTTTGGGTGTGACTTCAGGCTATTAGATGATTGCTGAATATCCATCTATCTGTCCTTGAGTTTGGACAGCCTTGATATTTACTACCACTAAAAATACCAACTGCGCATTTGTGAGAGTAGTTTCTGGCTGCTTGAAGCCAGATTTTTATATGACCATTTGGTGTGATAATGATAATTTTAAATAATGCAGCTTTAATTAATTAAGGGAGAACTTTAAGCTCATTTAAAGCTTTTTTCCCCCATTTTCAAACTTTACTACACTAGCTTTGCATAAGTCAGAATTAAAAAAATCTTTTATTAGTCAGAAAGTGAAATTTGAGATTAAGAATATTTTGCGAGAGTGTTTTGGGCAAAGATAAGCAGGGTTAATGTAAAATGTTTTTGATGGCAGCTGGAGAAAAACTCATACAGAAGTGTCTTTAACCTAGGACCCTCCTGCTGTGAGACAACAGTGCTAGCCCTTGTTACCCTGATAATAAGCTTTGATGTACAGTAAGTACCTTCAGCTGCTCTCTTGTATTTCCCCAAGGGGTCACCACAGGAGATGAATCACAGAACTAATTTGGCACAGATTTGACACTAGATAACCTTCTTGACACCTCCTGTTGTAGAAGGGGCTTATATCCCTGCCTGGGCTTAAACCAGGGATCTTTCACAGGCAAGGCAAATGTGTAAAGCGAGATACTTGACATATTGCTCTGGAAAGAAGACATATAAGTCCCTCTTCTGATTGGCATCTTTTCACTGGGTGGGGCTTCTGTGCTGATACCCACAGCTGTATTCCCAACATAACCATATTAAAGACATGCCCTCTCACTGACATCACACAGACTCAAGGGTAGAAAGACAGTGTTAAAAAGCCTTTAGAGGAGTCGCAGGTCTGAGCTATTGGCTCACAGAAATGACATAAATGTACCTTCAGCTGCTCCCTTGTATTTTCCCCAAGGGGTCGCCATTGATAATTTAGCAGAAGTTTTACCAGATTTTTCACCAGATACCCTTCCTGATACAACCCTCCATGGTGAGAGGGAGTTGTGTCCCCAGTTGGAGTTCAGCCAGGGACCTATAGCTTTTAAAGCAAATGTGTAAACCACTACTCTACTGAAACACTCAGAAACATGTATGCTGACCTCATTATTTGAAAATTTTGCCCATTATTAATAAGGGCATCCACTATTCTAACATTATATATGACAGAAAATAAGGAAAAGCAGAGTAGGTCGACTTTTAAATAATTCATATTATTTTATATTTCTCCTAAAGAGAAATTTATCTGATCTCAACCCTAAAAAAATAAAATCTTGAATAGTTTTTATTTCTCAATACTAAAACAGGCCTCATCCAGTATGAGTGTTCTCAAAATCCACAGCAGTAGTTGTCCAGAGAACACAGGAGGAGGGTCCTTGAGCTTTTTTGTCCTTTTTAACAAGATAACCAGAAACAGAAATAAATGAAGTAAAGGAAAATTGCATGTTCAAGTTCCATCTCCCCTTATATTAAGAGAGGCCATTTGAAATTCATTCCATTCTGGTTTTGAAAGACAAATAAATGAAGCAAATTGGTGTTTCTTGTATTTGATGTTAAATAGATGTGAGCCTCAGAAACATTTAAGAAGAATTCCTGAAAATTGCATGTTCTAGTTCCTCTAATATTAATAGAGGATCTTTCTGGTTCCCTTCTGGTTTTGAAACACAAAGGGTCCAAGGAGGCATGCAAAGGTCAAGCCCTTTGACCTTTCCTTTTTATAAAGGCCCCTCACCCCCCACACTTGAATGAAGGTCAAGGCACCGTGAACTGAAAGGTGGCCCCCCCCCACCACCACCTGCACCCTAATTCTCTTTGTCCTTGCCTCTATTGAACTCACCAGCTGTATCCTGCCTATTCAGTATCAGTATGTTCTCAGTAACTGTAGCTCCTGATGACAAGAGCATCCTGATGAGCAAAAAGGTTTAATTGACAGAGTGAAGTTTGCCTTGTTTTGTTGGTTATTAAGCCCATGTTGTGTTTGTTTGTGTTGCTTTTTTCAGAGAAGTGGTGGAGTACATGGTGCAACACTTCAAGCCCCAGCTCTTTGGTGACAGGAAGCCAGTGTATGATGGCAAGAAGAACATCTACACGGTGCTAGCACTTCCTATCGGGAGTGAGAAGGTAAATGTTTGCAGTGGTTTTGTGTTACACAATCAGTCAGTGAAGTCTGTCTTAAGCAGTGTTCAACTGGGAAATGCTGAATTTCTTATGAGGAATAGGATGAATTATTTGAATGATGGTGAAAAGCTGTGCTGTTGTTCAGGTAGCAGAGCAGGGCGAGTTATCCACTAATGGTTGGTTTGGCAGTTTTATTCCCAGGCCCTCCACATCTACCCTCAGGCAGGACACTGGCTTGACTAGGTAATGTGTAATTGTGAAACACATTGTTTATAGAACCCCTAGGGTAAAAATGTGTTATATAACAGTAAACCATTTACCACATGTATTATATGGCCAAAAGTATTTGGCCACATACACATTACAACTACAGGAGCTTTTATGACGTTCCATTCTAAATCCATACGCATTACTTTATTACTTTATTTTAAGCTATTTCCCCCTAGGATTAATAAAGTATTCTGATTCTGATTAATGTAGAGTTGGTCCCCCTTTCACATCTATAACAGCTTCCACTCTTCTGGGAGGGATTTCTACAAGATTTTTGATGTGTATCTGTGGGAATTTTTGCCCATTCAGAAGATGTTGGACAAGAGGTTTTAGCTTGCAATCTCCATTCCAGTTCATCTCAAAGGTGGATGAACTTTGATGGGGTTGAGGCCAGGGTTCTGTGTGGGAAAGTCAATTCTACCACACCAAACTCATCCAGACAGAAAAGGAACAGAAAAGGGCCTTCCTCACACTGTTCTGACAAGCATAGAATTGTTCAAAATGTCTTGGTAAGCTGAAGCATTAAGGTTTCATTGAAACTAAATGGCCCTGGCCAAGCCCATAGCATTATCTCTCCTCCACCAAAATTCACTGTTGGCCCAGTGCAGTCAGGTAGGCAATGTTCTCTTGGCATTCACCACACCCAGACTTGTCCATTAGACTGCCAGAGAAACGTGATTTGTCACTCCACAGAACAAGTTTCTGCTGCTCTAGATTGCAGTGGCGGTGTGCTTTGCTGCTCCTTCCAATGCTTGACATTGTGCTTGGAGATGTAAGGCTTGCATGCAGTAGCTCCACCATGGAAACCTATACCATGAAGGTCCTGGTGGACCACTTTTGAGCTGATAATAATCCAAGGTAAGGTTTGGAAGTCTGCACATGCTGAGTCAGCAGAGACTTTTATGCACTGTACTCAGCACTCGGTGACCCCACTCTGTAGCTTTATGTGGTCTACCACTTCGTTGCTAAACTGCTGTGGTTTGTAAACACTTCCACTTTGCAATAATAGCACTTAGAGATGATTGTGGAATAGGAGGGAAAAATTTCACGAACTGACTTGTTGCAACAGTGTCCTCCTATGATTCTGTGGTGCTTGATTTTTGTACACTTGTGTCTGTGGCTCTTTTGTTTTTTTCACAAATGTTTGCAAAGCCTGAGTGCATGGCTAAGTGTTTGATTCTTTTCCACCTGTGGCCATGGAACTCCAATGAAAGACCTAAATTCAATGATTAAGAGATGTGACCTAATACTTGTCCATGTAGTGCAAGTCTTTGTCATGTAATAAAAATAATGGGAACTACTCTTGATGTCTAGTTGAAAACTACTGGTTTTAATGTTGACTTAAATTGTTAAGTATTATGAGTTCTGCTCTATTGTTTTATATATAAGTGAGTTAGAAGATGTATGTCATTCAAACAATGGGGCCTTATCCAGATAACTTGACATAAATGTAGGAAATGAGGGAATATGGCTTTGTCCAAATGTAGGTCTGCATCTTGTCTGAGGTAATAAGACAGGAAGTTGCTACTCCTGGCCAAGAAATTGTACAGAATATACCCCCTCCCATACTCAACTTCTTTTACACTTGCTGTTGTACAGGGGGAAAAAAAAGCAAAATTAATTCAATGTGCTAATTAGTGAGATTTATCGGTTCTCTTAGGATTTAGCACTTTTTGACAGAGCCAGCCCAGCTGATCATGTCATTGTCCAGTTTTTTTTCTGCTAAGCTACCCAGCTGCTTGGTATAGCTTCATATTTCCCAGACAGGTACTGAATTTGCTCATCCAACTCTTGTCTAGAAAGGAATTTATTTCTCCAGGGATTCACACTTGCATCTTGGCCAACAATCGTATCTTCAGGTATGGAGAAATGCAAAAATTATGCAAAGCCTTTGACTATGTAAAATCGCACATGCTCAAGGGCTGAGATGATGTCAACTGCCTATAATATATTTTGAAATACCTCTATGGAATCCTGGTAGAAAGGGGTTTACCATTTATTGATTTTGTTGCTACAGGTCTATATTTAGTCCATTTGTTCTTTATCTCTTCTCTTGTCATTCCAGGTAGATTTTGAGGTAACTATCCCTGGTGAGGGCAAAGATCGAATCTTCAAGGTGTCCATACGTTGGCTGGCCAAGGTGTCATGGCGCCTGCTGCAGGAGACACTAGTCAGCGGCCGCCTGCAGGTCCCCCTCGACTCAGTTCAAGCCCTGGATGTGGCCATGCGTCACCTGGCCTCTATGAGGTACATCACAACAGAGTACAGAAGCAAACATGCACAAGGACTCATACTTCAATAAAACAACTTCAGTCAAATGGTCTGTTCAGATAGATACTTAACTATAAGAGTTTTGTGCATTCTGAAAACATTTGGTAAATTTATGACTTAACCTGTGTTAACTGAATTCTTCCTTCTACCTGTATCAGACATTGACAGCTTCAGGTGTGATTAAACAAAAGATGTGTCAGCTGACACCTGTGTGAAAGTGTCTACTGAACAATTCTAAACAATGTATCCATGATAACTGGCTTGAGGACTTGACTGGAAAATGGTCAGATATCAGATCAGTGTTAGACTATCCCATTTTTTTCTTTCCAGAAGATAGCGCTGTTTCTTTTAATTCCCATTCGGGTGTTGTATGTGTTCTGTTTTTCTTATTAGAGATGACTTATTCTGAAACATCAACTTTACTGGACATGAACTCATGCTGAGGTCATGCTCTGAATTTGATTTCCACCTCTTCACCCCCTCTCATTAGGTACACCCCAGTGGGCCGTTCATTTTTCTCCCCACCTGAAGGATACTACCACCCACTTGGTGGGGGAAGGGAAGTTTGGTTTGGCTTCCACCAATCGGTTCGTCCTGCCATGTGGAAGATGATGCTAAACATTGATGGTGAGTCACTGAAGATGAGCTCACCAGAGTGTGTGTAGTCACTCAGTGATCTGGTCAGTGGTTTTACTGATATTGTATGACTAGACAGAAACACTGGGACAGAAATGTTGAAAAGTAAAGTCTGCTCTATGACAGAAGAGAAATTGAAACATCAGTATCTTAGAAATTTTATGTCATAAATCTAGGTGACTCTTTTTCTTTCTAATGGCTGTTTGAAACACTAAGCTAGCTGTGGATACAATACCTTAAATGGTGAAAAAAGCAAAATTAGACATTTATGCACCTTTGTTCTTTGCTGCTTTTTATGGGCTTATTACTGCTCTCCATCTCCCTCTAGTGTCTGCCACGGCCTTCTACAAAGCCCAGCCTGTAATTGAGTTCATGTGTGAGGTTTTGGACATTCGCAACATTGATGAGCAACCCAAGACTCTCACTGACTCACAAAGGGTCCGCTTTACTAAGGAGATTAAAGGTAGGGTACTAAAATGTGGGAAACAAATTATTACACACATACAATTATTGCCCCTTGACATTTACCTTGTAAATTGTTTGTGCTTTTTATTTCCCATCAGACTCTTTTAATTCTTTTTTCCTCAGTCTTTCTGTGGCTTTGGGTTAATTCTTGTGTACCCCACTTTTTGTTGGCAGGCCTAAAAGTGGAGGTGACTCACTGTGGCCAAATGAAAAGGAAGTACCGCGTATGCAATGTCACTAGACGTCCTGCCAGCCACCAAACGTAAGGATAACTGAGTACAACTTTCCATATTTGCAGTCAGTTTTCATTTTCATCTACACAGCTGTATTATGAAGATATTATTAGATATTATATTTATTTTTCAACCTCGATGTGAACAATTAGTTAGTTAGACCTAAAGATCTTCCTATGGCTTTTCAGCCAAGTAGTTTATGACACTAAAAGCCACATTCAGAAACTGAACTAGGAACCATGAATCCTCTTTGTGCACGTCTTTCTGTTTTTTAATCCGTAGAATCATTAAAATTATGGGGAAAAAATTAAATTGGTGGATGAATTGTAAATTTTTATTTGAAGGAAGCAACAAAAAAATTCCACACAGAAACTAATCTTTAGTAGAAGGTAGTCTCTAGTTCTGCAATTTAAATGCAGGAAAATATTCCTCTTTCACAGACCAGTGGCTTTGTTTAAAATAAAGCCAAACATGCTACTCTTTCCACTAATATCCATCTAACTGAGGAAGCACATTACTTTCACGTTTGAAATGTGTCATATTTAACTACTCTTGTCAGTGAGTAATCAAAGTAATCTGTGCATTTTTCCCGAATTTTGACAGAAATATTTGACAAAACCTGCAAATCAGGAGCTAGCCAGTGATGATAATGATATTAAACTTGTGTTTCTCATTGTTTCCCCACTAGGTTTCCCCTTCAGCTTGAAAGCGGGCAGACAGTAGAATGTACAGTGGCCCAGTACTTCAAGCAGAAGTACAACTTGCAGCTTAAATACCCCCACCTACCTTGTTTACAGGTGGGGCAGGAGCAGAAGCACACTTACCTTCCCCTTGAGGTGAGGAAATGTTTCAGCTGTGTTTCAAAACCTTTTTTAAAAAAATTTAAATTAGAGCTTGACCATTATATTGTTTGGCCAATAATGACCGCCACCACGGGTCTGTCGGTATAGGTATGTATGATTAACCGTTATTCCTCCAAAACATTTTTTGTTGAATTGTACATGATGCAGAAAAAAAGATTGTTGGGATCATTTGGAAATCTGTTATCACATAGTTGTCCAATGGAGAGGCTCTGACTCAATCATACTGTGCTGCAGATGTGTTGCAGACAGTGAGGTCACTAATGTTCACTCTTTGTCATTTTAGTCACTAACATAGCTTGGTTGTTTAAGGGTTAAAGACAAAACCAATAAAGAGTATTCAAGAGTAACAAAACCCTCACAAAACACTCACTCAAAACTATTTTTACATTCATCCAAAATAGGGATAACTAATATTTACACCATAATGACTGTGACCTTACTCTTTCCAGGTGTGTAACATTGTAGCTGGTCAACGATGCATCAAGAAATTAACAGATAATCAAACCTCAACTATGATTAAGGCCACAGCTCGCTCTGCGCCCGACAGACAAGAGGAGATCAGCAGGCTGGTGAGTTGAAGAGTGAACTGTTGGATGCAGGCCCGAAACATCATTTAGGAAACACTGACTTATAGTGTGAGTTAGAGGCGGTGACATATAACACAAGTGCTTCACTATCTACAGATGAAGAATGCCAACTTCAACCTGGACCCATATATTCAGGAGTTTGGGATCAAGGTGAAAGATGACATGGCTGAGGTGATGGGCAGAGTGTTGCCAGCTCCTATTTTGCAGTACGGAGGACGGGTAAATCACTGTTCATTCATCAACCTAAAAATGTGACTTTTGTTTAATGCAGCCATTTAGTTGTGTCTCTTCACTTACTGCTGTGTACGTACAGACTGTTGACAAATTAAAGGAAAGATTTGATCTTTTTAGTGAGGGCATCTGGTGGCTCTATTATGCTCTGGTTTGGATCTGCTCCTCCATTTATAGGGAAGGGTCACTACCAATCAATTCAAACAATAATTACTTTTATCTGATAAAGAATCACTGATTGGAGTGTTCTTTTTGAGGATTACAATGGTCTGATCCATAGAGCACAAGGAGTCACCAAATGGTTTGATTTGCATGAAATATATGTTACTCATATCCTGTGTCCCATTTCAACACATTTCGGAGATTTTGAAGTACCAGGCAGCACTTTCCACCACCATCATCAGAACACTACCCAAGGAGATATCTTTTGGAAGCATGGTGTTCTTTCTCTCCAGTAATGTTCCAGAAACTCTTAAGTGGTGTACACACAGGAAGAGACTCACATCGACGTGTTGACCAGAGACCAGGGAATGTCAGTGAAATGACAGTGACTTATATCCGTTAGTTACATGAAGTGGGAGGGTAGTGAGTTAAACTACTCTCAACTTTGAGGTGAGCAATTTAGGTAATAACCACTGGAAGTGAAGAAAGCTGTTAAGGTGGCATGCAACAACTCAACACTGTACCTAGGAGACTTTTTATCTGTTTTCTGTGTAATTTGTCACCTATCTGTACTTTTGTTGTAGATGTGACCTGATTTGGCTTAAACTTTCTTCCTCTGTTCCCTTTTTTCACAGAACCGTGCCATTGCTACACCCAACCAGGGAGTGTGGGACATGAGAGGGAAGCAGTTTTATAACGGCATTGAAATCAAAGTGTGGGCTATTGCCTGCTTTGCCCCCCAGAAACAGTGCAGAGAAGAGGTGCTCAAGTAAGTATTAATGAGCACAAGTGAATCATTTCATTGAAGGGGGAGGGTGGTTAAATAATTTTCATTCTTTGGCTGTGTTTTGCATTTCATAAGGTTACGTGTTTTTAAATTAACTGTATCACAATAGAAAACAGTACTGCGCTAATGATGCACATTCCTCCTGTATGTAATATCCCAAAGAATGAAACATTTATTTTCTACATCTTTATACCCTAAATATCACATTGAACATTTTTAAAGCAGAGACAAAAATGTACAAGACAGCCCAACCTCTCTTACACTGTAAGACAATCAGAGTGCTAAACACCTTAGCTTGCTGAAGCTACATATTTGAGTTTCTGGTTTTGTCTCAGGAACTTCACAGACCAGCTGCGTAAAATCTCAAAGGATGCTGGGATGCCAATTCAGGGCCAACCATGCTTCTGTAAATACGCCCAGGGAGCGGACAGCGTGGAGCCCATGTTCAGACACCTGAAAAACACTTACTCTGGACTTCAGCTCATCATTGTCATTCTGCCAGGAAAAACTCCTGTCTATGGTAACTTTCATCTTTATCATTTTCTATTTCAAACGTGCTGTGAAAGTTTATCATTTTTTCAAAGACAAATGAGCCTTTCCGTGCATGAATTATTGCATCTTCTGTCAAGATTTTTTTCTACAGCTGTTTTTATTACTCTTTAGGCATGAAAAAAATAATAGAAAAATAGCTGTCCACTGTAGTGACTACCGTGCATGAAAGGGTTAAATACCATTGTTTAAAATAGTCACTAAACTCAAAAATCATCTGAACCGTCACCATCAAGAAAGACTATTGAAATGCTTAAAAATCTTTTTTCCCCATTACTAATTTTCTAAATTTTTATTTAGCGGAGGTAAAGCGTGTGGGAGACACTCTTCTCGGCATGGCCACGCAATGTGTCCAGGTTAAGAATGTGGTGAAGACATCACCGCAGACCCTGTCTAACCTCTGCCTCAAGATCAATGTGAAGCTGGGAGGCATCAACAACATCCTGGTGCCTCACCAACGGTGAGCTTCTCTTTGAGCTGTTTTGAATTTATGGCATCTTCATTTACATGATGGATAATGCTGTCACATAGGTGCTAAGCACCCAAGTCTACTGCCACAGTGCAACAGTCCCATGAATACATGTCCAACAAAGTTATGCTGGATAGCGTATTGACCCATCTCAGCATTTCAGTATGTTTTAGTAATGTGACTCATCAAAAGCAGTCCTTCACTGCCCTTTATGAGCAAGTGTAATTTGCATCACCTCCTCCATTTACTCTCTCAGGTCAGCAGTGTTTCAGCAGCCAGTTATCTTCCTGGGAGCAGACGTCACACACCCCCCTGCTGGAGATGGCAAGAAGCCCTCCATTACTGCTGTAAGTCTCAGAGATTACGCCCTCATTAAATAACCCTACTTGACTTTAAACACAATCTCAGGAAAAGGAAGAGAATATGCAACCACGGTGTGTGTCACAAAACCCTGGCTGCTTGTCAAATCTGTGTGGAAAAGAGAGCTTTTGGGTCTGGTAACTTGTTGAACAACCTTTTTCATTATTACTTGTTAATGACTACAATTGCTTTCTTGATTAAAATAAAGTGGGGGTTATTTGAGGATGGAAATAAGTAAAATGAAGCCCTGATTTGTGTTTGAAAACAATGAAGACTCTATTTCACTAGAGAAGGCTTGTTCTTTGAAACGGTTTAGGTTTTTCAGATGAACAATAGTATACTGCCACTTGGTTGACATTTGGCATAGATGCACTAACAAAGCAAAGTAAAACCTGTGATCAGTCAGCATTAAGGTCTGGTAATTTCTGCCTGCAGCTTCTATTTGTTCAGCAGTACCAAATATAGCAGCTTGTGTCAGCTTCAACACACAGATTGCTAAACATTGATCCAAACTGTAAAGTTACATTTAAGGACAGTGACCTTTAGACAATCAATGGACTTAAAAATTGGTCTTTGTTAATGTACTATTCTCAAAGTCACTGGTTACCTTGTTTAATTAAACTAAATATACTGAATCTACAGTAGTTATATTAAGTACCCAAATAGCCTAAGTTTAAAAAAACAGAATAATTTTAAAAAATATTACTTGTGTTGTGTGCTGTCAGTCCAGATGCCTAATTGTCCATGGCACTCCTTTTATAGACAATTCAAAAATAGCAAGGGCACGTAAATAATGCAAATGACCGCAAGATGCCACAGAAAAACAAATGCACGATTGTGGTTGCTTGGTGACAGTGGCACTGGGTTGCCACTGTGCTCAGTAATGCTGGTAAGAGAAGAGTACTATAACAACAGATAGTAGGTTTGATGTAGAAGGGCTTAAAGCTGGGGGTGGCATAACAGAAGAATCTGTGCTAAGTTTTCAGTGTAATGCAGTTCAAGTTGTCTGAGAAGGACGTAGAACTTCTGCTGAATTCTGTTTTTAGACTTTGGTCAATCATAGGTCTTTTGAAGCTGGCTTTCTTACAGTTTATGGGTTGAACGGAAAGAAATTATCAAAACAATGTGAAACAGGGTGTAACAGTGGGCAGCAACAAGGGTACATTTTTTTTTGTTTGGTTTAGGTATCAGTGATGTTACCAAACCGACAGTGCAGTCCTTATGCAGTCCTGTGAAAAACTAAGTACACCTCTTGATTCAGTAGCTTGTAGAACCACGTTTTGTAGCAATAATTTAAAGTAATCACTTTGTTTATGACTTTATCAGTCTCACACCATTTTTTAATGAAATTTATCCCACTCTTTTTACCACTATGTTTCAGTTAATTGAAGTTTAAAGGCATTTGTTTGTACACAGCTCTTTAAAGGTCCTGCCACAGAATTTCAATCAGGCAGAGGTCTGGATTTTTATTGGGCCATTGCAATGTCTTAATTCTTTTCTTTTGCATCCATTCTGTTGTAGATTTGCTGGTGTGCTTGGGATTATTCTCCTATTGCACGACTCAGTTTGGGCCAAGCTTAAGCTGTCTGATGGATAGCCTCGCATTTGACTCTGGAATACTTTGGTATACAGAGGAGGTTATGGTCGACTCAGTGACTGTAAGGTGCACAGGTGCCTTGGCTGCTAAAGAAGCCCAAATTATTACCTCTCCACTACTGTGCTTGACAGTTGGTATTTGTGCTGATATGCTGTGACTGTTTTTCACCAAACGGGGCTCTGTGCAATATGGCCAAACACCCTTGGTCTCATCTGTTCCAGAAATGTTGCGGTTTGTTCAGTTGCAATTTTGCAAACCTTAGCTGTGCAGCTATGTTTTTTTAGAGAGAAGAGGGTTTCTTCTGGCAACCCTTTCAAACAAGCCATACTTGTTTAGTCTTTCTTTAATTGTACTGTCACGACCTTTAACATACACTACCAGTCAAAAGTTGGGACACACCTTCTCATTGCAGATTCTCACTAAAGCCATCAAAACTATGAATGAACACGTATGGAATTATGTAGTGAAGAGAAAAGTGTGAAATAATTAAAAAGATGTTTTAGATTTAATTCTTCAAAATAGCCATCCTTTGCTTTGATTACTGCTTTGCACATTCTTGGCATTCTCTTGATGAGCTTCATGAGGTAGTCACCTGAAATGGTTTTCACTTCACAGGTGTGCCTTGTCAGGTTTCATTTGTGGAATTTCTTGCGTTTATGGGGTTGGGACCATTAGTTGTGTTGTGCAGAAGTCAGGTTGGTACACAGCTGACAGCCCTATTTGACAGCTGTTAGAATTCATATTATGGCAAGAACCAATCAGCTAAGTAAAGAGAAACGACAGTCCATCATTACTTTAAGAAATGAAGGTCAGTCAGTCCGGAAAATTGCAAAAACTTTGAATGTGTCCCCACGTGCAGTTACAAAAACCATCAAGTGCTACATCGAAACTGGCTTAAATGAGGACCGCCCCAGGAAAGGAAGACCAAGAGTCACCTCTGCTGCTGAGGATAAGTTCATCCAAGTCACCAGCCTCAGAAGTCGCAAGTTAACAGCACCGCAGATCAGAGCCCAATTAAATGCCACACAGGATTCTAGTAGCAGACACATCTCTACATCAACTGTTCAGAGGAGACTGTGCGAATCAGGCCTTTATGGTCAAATAGCTGCTAAAAAACCACTACTGAGGAAAAGCAACAAACAGAAGAGATTTGTTTGGGCCAAGAAACACAAGGAATGGACATTAGACCAGTGGAAATCTGTGCTTTGGTCTGATGAGTCCAAATTTGAGATCTTTGGTTCCACCCGCCGTGTCATTGTGCATTGAACGAG
>VUQH01041856.1:41248-52811 GCA_015106775.1 Etroplus canarensis | reverse complement strand
TCAGTTACAGAATTTGGGACACCACTCTTGTGTACATATGTTGAAACTACAGTGATTTATGCTATTGGGTTTTGTGTGTGTGTGTGTGTGTGTGTGTGTGTGTGTGTGTGTGTGTGTGTGTGTGTGAGAGAGAGAGTGAGAGTAGCATTCACATCTTAGAATTTGTACCTTCTTTGCAGTAACATCCATATTTGATGTTCTGTCTACTGTTATGGCTCCAACTTTGTGTTCTACCAGAATCAGCTTTACTGGCCAAACATAAAACACTTAATCTCTTCAAATTCCTTCAGTGTCATCAGTACATATGTTACAGATATGGATGTAAATCCTGACTTAACTAGTTGATGGAGGCATACAATAGTGAGGCTGTAATTCTAGTCTTTGCTTGCATTGGTTCCCTTTAAAATGTTAATTTGTTATTTTCTTTCAAATCTCAAAGGACACTGAGGCCATGAAGAGAGCTCTTGGGCTCATTGATTCAAAGATGGCTCAGGCTAAGAACTGGCTAAGGGATCCAAATGCTCAACCAGGTAATAAGCCTGTATTTCCCCTATGTTAAACCTTTCATTCTGCTGCTATTTACATTCTTATGCTTATGAACTACACGTTTTTTGGGATATTATTGGTATTTTTGACTGCATTTGTTTTTTTGGGGTTTTTTTTCTAGGCGACGCAGGAGAGCAGGCCGTCCGTCAGATCCTTGATGAGGCTGGAAAAGTTGGTGAACTTTGTGCAGGGAAGGAGCGCAGAGATATCCTGGGCACAGCCAAGACCCTGAGTCAGATGACTGACCAGGTGTCTGACATGAGAGCTAGGTAAAAGCACACACCATTAACAACATTGCTTCACATTTTTATGTCGCAATTGTGGCAAAACAACTGCCTTCCTATGTTATGACTTTTTTCAGATAGTCTTGTTTTCTGTTACTTTCCTACATTATGTTATTACAAGTTAATTGGCTGCTTTATCAGTGAATGGTCCTTTTATACAGTAGTTTCATTTTCTGTCCCTAAAGGATGAATGGTGTAATGCAGTGAGCATATTAAAGGGGATTATAGTGCATAAGAGAGGAAGTGATATCCACCTAATAAGAAATCTTATTGTCACCAGAGATGCTGAGTCACACCTACATTAAAAGCAGCTGTCTGGTATTAAATCCATAATCTACTTTAACCCCTGGTTCTGTTACTCCAATGAAAATAGAGATGCCTTTGATCCTTTTCTGAAAATGGAGGCATCAAATGTGAAAGTACTAAAACAGGACCACAAGGCTTATGTTTTGGTTTAAACAAACATGTGCATTTAATGGCATCCGTGTGTTTTCTTTTTCTACCTCAGAGGTCAAGGAGCATCCCCAGTCGCCATGCAAAAGGCACAGCAGGTTTCCCAGGGGCTTGATGTGCTCACGGGTAAGGTGGAAAATGCTGCTCGCAAACTGGAGGCTATGACTAACTCTAAGCAGGCCATTGCCAAAAGAATTGATGCTGCGCAGGTGAGTCATTAGCTCTAAAATTAAAGCTAACAAAACAGAGTCAAATTTTTTTAATGTAAGTATTTGACAGAGTTGGGGTTGGGATTTTTTGTGTGCGTTTTGTCCTTTTCCAGAATTGGCTAGCAGACCCTAATGGTGGCCAAGAGGGAGAAGAGAATGTCAAAGCACTGCTCATGGAGGCCAGAAAGATTGCTGACATGTGTGAGGACCCCAAGGAAAGAGATGACATCATGCGCTCTGTTGGAGAGATCGCTGCCATGACTGCCAAGCTGTCTGATCTTAGAAGACAGTAAGTTAAAGACTGAAAAATGGGACAGCTTTATGCTGGTTTTGCTTTTCCACAGTTTAAGCTTGAGATTGATTGCCCTGTGTCTCCTGAATCCAACTGGTGTGCTTTCACAGTTTATTACAGTTTTGCTTTTATTCAGTCCTTGAATCATTTACTGCTGTCATCATGAAAACCCCACTGTTTACTTCTGTTGCAAGGAAACAGTACTGCTGTTTCTTTTGGCATATGTGGGAAAAATTAGAAAAAATTTTACAGTCATGGTTATCATTTGCCGATTTCATACTCCAGTTTGACAGGAGCTGTTCATATGTGGCACTGTATACTGTACACGGATTGTGGGCTGCACCTGGGATTGTAAAAATTGTGCTCATTTGACCATATTTGTAGGTGGACTCCAGATAATAATACAGACATTATTTCAGCCATAACTCCATGATAAATTAGGTTGATATTTTTAATTCCTTCTAGGGGTAAAGGGGACACGCCTGAGGCTAGAGCTTTGGCTAAACAGATTGCAACAGCTCTGCAGAACCTGCAGTCCAAAACCAACAAGGCTGTGGCCAACAGCAGGCCTGCAAAGGCCGCTGTTCACTTGGAGGGAAAGATTGAGCAGGCACAGCGCTGGATTGACAATCCCACCATGGATGACAGTGGTGTGGGTGAGTCTGGCTTCCAGCCTCCCCAACTTCCTTGTCTCTCATTCTTTTTATCATGCACTTCCCATTCACTCTACTGCCCCAGTGGCTTAATTACAGGCTATACAAATTGTAGACATACTGCTTTCTACTGTACTCGACATTCCACTGTTGTCTTATTTCTTGGTTTTGGCATGTCTGCACTAAAACCTGGACAACTTGCATGATTTAGAACAAAGTTGGAGGCAGTCTGCTCTATGATTAACTAGCTCCCTCAGAAAACACAAACAAAAATAAGAAATATTACAGTTGTTTTTTCAGCTATTTGCAGGAGGTGACCAAGTTCAAAACTGGCACAAAAGAGTCAGGGACTGGTGTTGTTTATATAGCCAAAGCTGATTTCCATTTACAGTGCACTGGATACTGCCTTTGCAAGCATCAATGTTTTTATCTGTAGTGTCCCTTGCAAACAAGTTATTAAAATAAGTTATAATTTCTGGACTTGTACTGTTTTATTTTTGTTAGTACTTATGCATCTGGAAATATTAACAGATTGCCCAGCATTTAAACACTAACAAGTTAAACGTGTCTAAATGTGTGATTACTTGTGTATGTGTTTTTTAGGCCAGGCAGCTATCCGTGGCCTGGTTGCAGAGGGCCACAGGCTGGCTAACGCTCTGCCAGGCCCATACAGGCAGGAGCTGCTGGGTAAGTGCGAGCAGGTGGAGCAGCTCATGGCCCAGCTCGCGGACCTGGCTGCACGTGGTGAAGGGGACTCCCCTCAGGCACGTGCTGTGGCTCAGCAGCTCCAGACAGCTTTGAAAGTAAGACAGCTACACTCTTCAGTCACTCCCATTCTGACCTGTAGCCTCTCTGTCAGTTCACACAGACAAACACCCCCCTCTGCTGGCTACCATGGCAAAAGAAATGCAGACTTCTTTACTATCAGTAGTATTTCCTCAATAGAAAATACTTCAGACATACTACAATGGTTCTGAAGTCATACAACAAAAGTTAACAGAAAGTTTATTACCAGTAAGACGAACTCAAGTGGCAGAAGTAGCAAATTAAATATACAAATTTTTAATGTGTTACATCAGAATTGAATAATTAAGATCACTTAAAATAAAAAGTATAATTCTTGTCATTATGAAAATGTCAAAAAAAAGAATGAAATAAGAGAAACCTGAGAGGCCTTAGATCTCCAATTTGGGGGTTTTCTTCTTTTAGATACAGATTGAGAAACTGTGAAAAGAAACTGTTGCTTTAAAAAGCTTTTCATATTCCTCTGCAACTCTTACTTGTTGTCTGAAATTTTTAACCTGAACACAAACTCAGAAGAAGCAACAGTGCATTGTAGTATTCTCCCTGAAATATCATGGATTGAAAGTTTAGTCTCCAAAAATGAATATGTTCAATTAAAATCTTCAAGTAAAACAACACAAATTTACGTTATTTTCACACATGCACTGTGAACCCGAGCTTTTCTAGACATTTGCCAACATTAGCACAGGATATAGTCCGCTGAATTGACAGCTACTGAGGGATTGTCCTGCCTCCAGCACACACCCTGCTCAACCAAATTTAGTATTTCTAGAAGTAAAAGTGTGGCTAACACAAACTATATCGTGCTGTGGTCTGCTTTGGATAATATCCTGACCTGGTCCTGCCCACATTTTCATGAGTTCATGTGTGAAAACTGCTTTATTGTTCCACAATTTTGTCCTGAAAAGTCACTAATAAATGTAGAAATTCATAAGCAGAAACTTATTCAACTGGAAACTAGTGTTGCTAATCATTTTTAAGGAAAATGTCTAAAAAATTACCTTCTGTATTTCTGTCAAATATGAATTTCTTCTCTGTTTAATATTAATTTGTAATTATACAAATGTAAAAATCAACCAAACTAACTAAGCAAATAGGTACGAGCCTCCTGTTGGATAATTACTGCATGGACGATTATCTTTCAGCTGGCAACAAGTTATTTAATTCCAACTGGTGCAATGAGTTGCTTCTCATTTCTTAAACAACCATGTCGAAAGACACATCCCGTGGTCGTGGAAAAGATGTTAGTCTGTTTGAGAAGGGTCAAATCATTGGCATGCATCAATCAGAGAAAACATTTAAGGAGATTTCAGAAACTACTAAAATTGGGTTAAGAACTGTCCAATGCATTATTAAAAACTGGAAGGATAGTGGGGACCCATCGTCTTCGAGGAAGAAATGTGGCCGTGCAAGATCTTGGTGAAAAATTAATGCAACACTGGATGGAAATAAATCTTGTGACATTGCAGAAACTTATCGAAACAATGCCACAGCGAATGCGTGCCGTAATCAAAGCTAAAGGCGGTCCAACGAAATATTGGAGTGTGTGATCTTTTTTTTTTGGTGGCGACTTTTTTTTTGGCCAGGCAGTGTATAATAGCCATGCTTTGCAACCCTGATCATATTCTAGTACGTACTTTTTACGAGACTACAGAAGTTAAATAAGAACACATCTGTCTGTTATCTCAGTAACACTCCATGTGGGTGTTGGCTGGATTTAACATTTGTGTGACCTCATTTCAGGATCTGAAAGGAAAAATGCAAGAAGCGATGACTCAGGAGGTATCCGACATTTTCAGTGACACAACAACTCCCATCAAGTTACTGGCAGTGGCTGCTACTGCCCCCCTTGACGCCCCCAACAGAGATGAGGTCAGTGGTACAGTAACTATGATCTCACTGCAGTGATCCTCCTTCATTGATGTTTTATTTACAGGCAGGATCTTCTATTGTTTCCAGAAACCATTTTGGATAATTATTTTATTTGATCATGTACAGGTCTTTGAGGAAAGGGCTGCCAACTTTGAAAATCATGCCAATAAGCTTGGCGCCACAGCAGAGAAGGCTGCTGCTGTTGGCACTGCTAACAAGAGCACAGTGGAGGGAATTCAGGCTGCTGTCAAGTCGACAAGAGACTTAACACCACAAGTATGTCATGGTTGAGTGTGTGTGTTTGTGTCGGCCCTCCACTTTGCATCATGATCCACTCTGCATCATGAGCCACAGAGATTAAGTGTTTTTCACCACTTGAACCAAGTCCTTAGTGGTTGTCAGTGGACTTTAAATTAATGGATTTTTTTTTTCAGGTGGTATCTGCTGCTCGTATTTTGTTGAGAAACCCTGGCAACCAAGCTGCATACGAACATTTTGAAACCATGAAGAACCAGTGGATTGACAATGTGGAAAAAATGACAGGTAAGATGCTATAAAGATCCCAATAAAGTATTCTGATCCTGATAACAGGTGAACAGTTCAATACCTCCTGGTGTAACTCCCTGTGGTTCCCCATGGATGTTTAGGTTTAGTGGATGAGGCCATCGACACCAAATCCCTGCTTGATGCCTCAGAGGATGCCATAAAGAAGGACCTGGATAAGTGTCGTGTGGCAATGGCCAATCACCAGCCTCAGATGCTGGTTGCAGGTGCCACCAGCATCGCCCGCAGAGCCAACCGCATCCTCCTGGTGGCAAAACGAGAGGTAGAAAATTCTGAGGATCCTAAATTCAGGGAGGTGGTGAAGGCTGCATCTGATGAACTGAGTCAGACAATTTCTCCCATGGTAATGGATGCTAAAGCAGTGGCTGGAAATATCCAGGATCCAAGTAAGTTGTTGCAGAACAGATTCTAGGATTTAGTTTTATGTGTATGTGGAACCTTCTGATAAATGACCACGTGCTTCTCATTGCCAGGTCTTCAGAAGGGCTTTTTGGACTCAGGATATAAGATTCTTGGGGCCGTGGCAAAGGTCAGGGAAGCTTTCCAGCCTCAAGAACCAGACTTCCCACCACCTCCTCCTGAACTGGATCAGCTTAATGTAAGTTTTCAAATAAGCACAACTTTGAATTTGTAAAATAAATTTAAACTATGTTGATTTATTATTCAAAATTATTTGTGCATTTTAACTGCCACACTGTGATTACTTTACCGTGTCCTTCTAGCTTAATGATGAGGCTGCACCTCCTAAACCTCCTCTCCCAGAAGGTGAAGTTCCTCCCCCTAGGCCTCCTCCCCCAGAGGAGAAAGATGAGGAGTTCCCTGAGCAGAAGGCTGGTGACATGGTTAATGAGCCCATGATGGTGGCTGCAAGGCAGCTTCACGATGAAGCCCGCAAATGGTCCAGCAAAGTAAGACAACACTAAATACATGGGTCATGATACCGCAGATTTGCTGATACCTTTTCCACTGAAATTCTGGAGACCCTATTAAGTAACCTTTGCCCCGGTGAGAATTAAATACATGTTAGGGTTGGGCGAACTGCTTCATACTCTAATCATCCTGATGGCATGGCAGAGGAGGCTATTGTGCAGGATAGGGAAGGGGGGTGCTATCCACCCTTCATAAGCTCCGACTTAAAAATCAGTTTTGCAGTCAGAAATATCTTCCTTGTTTCTGCCATTTGATGATGAAGATGGATCAATCACACACAATTTCAAAGCATGCAGAAGTCCAGGTATAAACTTGTGTGTGGGCACACCAGGTGAAAATGCAACATTAAGCTATAACAAGGCAGATTTAATTAATTATGAATCTCATAATAATGTTAATATTAATTTCATGGCTCATTTGGGGTATCCACCAAAAATTGCATTCTTTGGTAAGCTGTGGCAAATCACTTTGACCATTATTGATCCTCAACATCATCATGCGTTGTATTGCAACATAATGTGCTACACATACTAAGTAAACTCACACTTAGGGCGCTTTCACACTTTTACTGCTGCATGCTTGGCATGTCACAGTAAAATTTAAGGTGAAGGGTCATGAGTGACATCATATGATGTACTGGTAGGTCATTTATTATGCTTTATTAATAATTAATAATAAAAATGTTTTTGTAAAGGGCCACAGGGAAAAAAACTGGTTCTACAAAGAAAAATAAGTACTCTCATGGTTCAAGAATTTTGGCACTAAAGTGTTTGTTCTTGTGAATCAGGCTGGGAACCAAAGACGACAACAGTACCACAATACAGGGACTTGGTCGTACTCCATATATTACAAGACAATCATCTATGATGGGTCAAAATATCAGTCCAATAGAAAACGAAAAATGCCACCAATAGCAGTAGTTACCACATTGCTTTATCGGTGCATTTATTAAAAGACCTGTGTGTTATAATTAAGGTGATCTGTTATCAGAAATTGAGTGTGACATACATATTTATGCTTTTTATAATGTAAAATCATTCCAAGATAACAATTGTTGCATTTTTGTTTGCTTAAAAAGAGATATTTATATAGAGAGAGGAGTGGGTCACCTCTACAGTCACTGCCTTGTTTGTGTCAGTAATATCACTTCCTGTTCATGGAACCTGTAACCTGCTATAATAAACAGAAGGAAGAGGAAGAAAATCATGAAAGTTTGCTTGTTCTTATTTTTTTGTTTGGAAATCCATCTCATAAATGGAGGCTCATAAATATTTTACAACACAAGAAAGACCCCCTGAGGGAGGGGGGTAGAACAGGTATTCAGTGCCTGTATTCTACATTCTCACACACTGCTCCTTTAAAATTTAGGATGGTAACAATAAATAAATGTAATTTAATTGGTGCTTTGATTTGCTTCTTTCTCATGTCTGTGCTTTCTGACATTTTTCCTGTGTTCGTTTCTCCTTCATAATAAGGTAATTAACTTCTGTTCATTTTGCCCTCATTCATTTGATAAGGGGCATCAGGACAGGTCATGAAAAAGTTCATCAATAATTTATTGCTGGAGAGAGAGTGGTAAGATATATGGCAGAAATCTTTGATTTCATATTGATTATGCTCCTGCTGTATCTTGTAGGGAAATGACATCATTGGTGCTGCCAAACGAATGGCCTTGCTCATGGCAGAGATGTCACGTCTGGTGCGTGGAGGCAGTGGAAACAAACGCGCGCTCATCCAGTGTGCCAAAGACATTGCTAAAGCTTCTGATGAAGTCACACGGCTGGCTAAGGAGGTAGCCAAGCAGTGTACTGACAAACGTATCCGGACCAACCTGCTCCAGGTCAGTTCAGTCATCTACATCATGCGGTTGAATGTTTGCTATTTAGTTTGGACTAATAGTATGTTATTGTTTTTGTAAATAATCTGTCTGACCTCCTTTAAGGTGTGTGAGCGCATTCCCACCATCAGCACTCAGCTTAAAATCCTGTCAACAGTCAAGGCCACCATGCTGGGTCGTACCAACATCAGTGAAGAGGAGTCAGAGCAGGTTAGCACAATGTTTCATATCAATGTGCCATTTTATTAGATTCCCATCATTATTTTAAATTAGCCTTTAGTAAAAGGATCATTTATTATCTCCATTTGTATCCATTGTGATTTCTTCTTTGCCAGGCTACTGAGATGTTGGTCCACAATGCTCAGAACCTGATGCAGTCTGTGAAGGAGACTGTCAGAGAGGCTGAGGCAGCTTCCATCAAGATCCGGACAGATGCGGGTTTCACCCTCCACTGGGTCAGAAAGACCCCCTGGTACCAGTAAGAGAAGAAATGGGCTATTGTTTATGCTGGTATAGGAGGACTTCGAATGGACACACATATTTTATCAGAGCTATGATATCAATGCCCCACATCCTAAAATGGGCGAATTTTTTGTAATGGTCCCACATCCTGTCTGTAACAGTTGCTGTTCTGGTAGAATTTAAACAGTTGGACTCTCAGTGCCGCATTATGGTTTAGAAGCTAACTGGGAACTGTTTTTTTTTCCTGAAGTGTGTAAAAATGTCTTTTATTTTGACAAATCCCATAAATATATATATTTTGATCAGAGGTTAGATTTCATATAAATGTAAGGCTGATTGTTTCTGGTCTCTTCTAGATGCAAAATACAGTAAGTTAAATTTTAATATGAAATTTTCTCGAGATATTTTTATATCTTTGATTTGATAATTTTATTATCAATATAATTTGTTCACTTTTGCAATAAGCACATGAACTTAACGAGTTGTTACAAGTACATTATAGATCTACGCTCAGTGCACGCAAAATATATTCAGCTGTATTATGTCTGTTTACACTATGCTGTATTATGAAAAGTGAAAGAGAAACACTGTTTTACATATGCAGTTGTAGCAGCCTATAATTTTCTGCCAAAGACGTTCTACAATGATGTTTAAAAATATAGTTGTCTTTCTTTGGTCAGCAATACTTATTTAAGGGATACTTTTAAGATAAACCAGATAAAAAAACATTATTTTATCAACAGCAGGCAGAGCCTTTAAACGTGTGTTTGACTCATTCAACTCAATATTGTTTGTTTCAGGTTGCATTGAGATTACATGTATTAAACAGGCTTACGCTACACTATGCGGCATAATTGCCAAAAAGGTATTACTCTAATTTTCCCAGCAAAGCTTTGCCTTCTTTAGAGAGAGAATCCTCTTAACCTGTGTCTTTCTTCCCTACTCATCATAATTTTATGTCGCTTTTTTGTGCACAATCATTGTTTGTGATATATATAAAATGCACACTTCTTAGGTAGTCAAGGGAATGACCAGGGCTTAGATATAAAGCACAGTGTCTGCAGATAGTGAGATCTTCTTTTTTTTTATTCTCACATTTGCCTCAACATGTCCTAATACACTAAAATGAAATTGTCTCTTTTTGTGGCAACTGTAGTAGATACTTTGAAATATTTGAAGACTGTTTGTGTGAATGTCTCATTTGAAGTAACTAATGCCAACTGATGTGCCTTGTGGAATAAACGTTATTTGCAGCTGATACAATTTTCATTTTAAAATGTTTTGTATCATTGTATACAAGGTGTCATTGTGTTGATTTGTTCAAAACACTTGCTGTACATGATTCTTTTCCCAGTTGATGGCTTTTAGTTTTAGTCAATTTATGCTCTATGCAAACTACCAGTTTTTAAAGATAAAATTATGCAGCTTAGTTGGGTTTAAATGGGTCTGAACATGGATTTGCTTAGTCATTGTTCACAATTTTGTAATAAAGCATTTTATAGCACTTGGAGGTGTGTTTGCTCTCCATTTTCTGTTCTGACACACACACAATGCTTGTACTATGTAGGAACTGACCTTCTCTGAATTATTTTTCTTTTCTTTACTAGGAATATGTTGCCATACATGGTTTTTGATCTAAAACAGTTTGCACCTTGTGCATTATCAAGTAAGCCTGCCTATTAAATACACTATATTCACAGATATATTGGGCCACCTACACCTTACACCTACAGGAGTTTTTGTGACATCCTATTGTAAATCCACAGGCTTAGGTGTTATTCCTGCAAAGCTGGTACCCACTTTGATTTACATTTTCTTATCTGCATAATCTTTGAATTGACTCCTAATTTTCCCTGTAGGATGCAGCATCAGGTCATAAGGTGGCCGATGCATTTAACCCCATGTGTGCACATTCTGACATCAAAAGGAGCTCCTGGGGAGACAGCCCTCCCTGCTTTCTTCACAGCCATTGTATACATAGTTCCCACAGATACGTCACAAGATACGAGCGGCTGCCATTGCTATAGGCAAGCTGCAGGCAGCTGTGCATTCAGGACACTTGAGGAAACGTCGCCAACCCAACCATTAACAAGCTGATTGTACGCCTCCAGTGACTTGCCAACACAAGATAACGGTACACGTCTTTCCCCCATTCCACTGTTGCCAACTGATGCCGTTTTGACCGGCTATTATCAGCAATACCGGGAATATGCCGGGAATGCAATGGGAATTGCGCTTGATAAACAGCAGTTCAGTGTCAGTTCACAACCAACAAAACGTCTTTCATTGGTGGGTAATCGGTTGAACGTGGCAGTGCGGGCGGCACAACCGGGCATACATCATGAGTGCATCCTGAACGCGCTGGGGTCACAAAGTGAATGCCAGCCTTGTAATGGGAATATACCGGCAATAGATAGTCAGGAACCCAATTTTCAGCCGTTTCACACCATTTTGATCGGGAACGCTAAATTGCCATGGATTGCCATAATCAGGGCTATTACAGCTCCAGTGGAATGGAGGTCATAGTACTGAATTGGTGGCAATGCTGAAACTTCATGGTTCAGCTTTTCCTTTGCTAATGAGCATGGATCCACACCTATTACGCCAATTTTGTCATCGTATCTCTTTCTATCCTCCATACTTAATGATTCTACATA
>VUQH01041856.1:26048-41228 GCA_015106775.1 Etroplus canarensis | reverse complement strand
CGGTTGAACGTGGCAGTGCGGGCGGCACAACCGGGCATACATCATGAGTGCATCCTGAACGCGCTGGGGTCACAAAGTGAATGCCGGCCTTGTAATGGGAATATACGTTTCACACCATTTTGATCGGGAACGCTAAATTGCCATGGATTGCCATAATCAGGGCTATTACAGCTCCAGTGGAATGGAGGTCATAGTACTGAATTGGTGGCAATGCTGAAACTTCGTGGTTCAGCTTTTCCTTTGCTAATGAGCATGGATCCACACCTATTACGCCAATTTTGTCATCGTATCTCTTTCTATCCTCCATACTTAATGATTCTACATAGTCATTCTCCTTTTGCCTTTTCATGATTTTGATCACAAGTCGAATCCAACATCAAAACAGTTTAAAATTCACGGGGGAGATAAATGCCAGTGTGTAAACAAGTATAGCTTGCCAACAGAAATGGCATCACTAAGGAGGTCACGTGACAAAAAATACATGTCTGTGGGAACTGTGTATAGGAACCAGACTTTAGAAAACCGTCTGTCATTCAGTGTGGGTTTTTTTTAGAGCTAAAGAGCCAATCAGAATGTGTGACATGGTGGAAAAAAACCTACTTGCAACACTACTCCTGGAAAAAAGTGCATTTTATTTAAAAAACATAATTAACATCACTACAACTCTCATTCTCAGCAGCGCCATCCAGTGGGCCGAACTGGACCCTTTGGTGGCCTGTTCTGGCCCCCAGAGCCGCATGTTGGACACCTCTGAACTGGCTTGTGTGAATATTGTGGTTGTAAATGATAACTGCATGGTGAACGGGACAGAGCAACATCCCCTGTCCAAATTCCAGAGACCGCGAAGCTGAACTTAATCCAGTTGTGGCAGGGAAAGGCGAGATAACAGTTCTCTTCCTGTAAACGCACACTGGCTCGCCCAGGACAAGGTAACCAGCTTCCCTGAACATTCTGTGCAGGTTTTCTGTCTGTTGCATGCTGCTGACCAATTTCTTCATCATCATCATCATCATGTGAAGGGGCAGGAAGCTGCAGCCTCTTCCCATCAGTTAGTAGCAGCTTCCCAGGCTCCACGGCGCCAACACGCCCGCAGCAGATTCAAGGAGAATGTCTGAGGAAGAACCAAACATGTCGACGGGGAGGAAAACGACGTTAAGGTAAATAACCCGACGGGATTCGTGTGAACAGCTAGCAGATAGCTCGGCGGGGCTATCTGCTGTGGTAGCCGTGAATTCATGCTAACATCTGTGGTGTTGCTGTGGTGGCTGTCAGCGGGAGGTGCAGGGTGATGGCACCAGGCGGCTCAACCTCTGAACGTTACATCAACTCAAAAGTCTTCTCCGCAGTCAGCCTTTACACACACACACACACACACACACACTGCACGGTTATAATAACACCGAGCACAGCTAGCGAGACACGCTCGGTTCGTCACATGACTGGAAAGCAAGAATTTCCGCAACATTTATCCAGCCTGGAACTGCCCTTTTTAAAAACACACACGGGAAAAAATCGTACTGCGGGCGCAAACTGCGGATTGTCGTGTTTTTTTTTTAAAAAAAAAAGAGTAACAAACGGTAACTGTCTGGAAACAAACTTTAAGGTTAGCCACGAAGTTAAGCGTTATGTGAGGAGCCCGTACGATGATGTGGACTGTTATTTAAGATGCAGCAAAAGCTTTTTTAAGTGTCGCTTTCGTCGATTAAGATGACCTATATAAAGAGAATGAATACGAGGTGAAATGAAGAAAACGTTTTGCAAGGGTTCAGTTAAACCAGCGTTTGACTTATTATTCGTAGTTTTAGAGGATTCGGTGCTGACAGCTAATGTGTTTTGTTGACATTAAAAAAAAACACATGAAGTGAAGTAAGGCGTGCGACGTTCACTTGACTTTGGAAATTCCAAGTGATTGTCCAAGGCAGTCGTGGATGTGTGAAGCAGAAAGTGAATGAACTGGTACAGCAGGGTGGCCAGATGTCCCTCTTTCTGTGGGACTACACAGCATTTTTATCTGTTGTGCCCCCTGTCCCACATCTTGAGACAGTGTCCCACATTTTGACTGGTTCTGCAGGTCTTTTTCAATTCAAGCCAATTCACAACAAAAGTCGCCTCAGGGCGCTTCACACAGTAAGGTAAAGATACTACAGTGTTCAAGAGAAAACCCCAACAATCCGATGATCCCCTATGAGCAAGCACTCGGCAACTGTGGGAAGGAAAAACTCCCTTTTAACAGGAAGAAACCTCCTCCACAACCAGGCTCAGGGAGGGGCAGCCATCTGCCTCGCCTGGTTGGGGGTGACAAGACAGAGAAGACAGAAAGGAGAGCAAAGAGAGACACAAACTATGGGAGAGAGAAGACAACATTCTGTGACATGCAGCAGTAACAAATAAATGCGTGGGGAGTGAAAAGAGTCTTCCAATACATGTGAAAAATGCAGGGTCAAGGTTGGGCCGTCCAGTTCTCTGCCCATCAGAGAAAGGCTTTGTGGATTTTGGTGAATATGGTGTAAACTAGCACACAGAAAATGAAGCAGAGGTACATAACAGTTTTTATCTCCTTTGCTCAAGTTATTTTTCAGTTTTCACATTTTATCAGAAACAGAATAGTTTATTAATTCCAGCAGAGGAAATTGCATTTTGTTACAGACCTTAGATATAAATAAATATAAATCTGAAAGGCAGAAAAATGAAGATTAAAAATTTATAAATATGCATGTATAAAGTGCAATATGTATCATAAATAACTCCAAAGTTAAACAGTATATGCAATAAGTACAAGATATGACAATAGAAACTAGACCAGGTGTCACAGGGAGGAGTTATAGCGTTGGATGGCCACAGGTAGGAAGAATTTCCCGTGTTATATTTGCTGTTATATGTGTGTCATAATTGGCTAAAAGTCTGTAAAATTTCAGGTGTGGCTCAAAAAAAGCATGCCAGTCTATAAATGTATCCCTGCTGAAGCCCAGAGATGATTACGGCCAGAACAGCAGCTAAAATAACAGTGAAATAAGACAGAATACACGAGGATGAAAAGACTATTGCCTGAGACTATTAGAACAAACTTAAGCTTCCTTTTATCCTTATTGTATTTGCTTAGTGGGAGAGCCAGAAAAGTTGCATTGCAGTATGTTTGGCCTTTACATACTAAATGCCAACCAAGTAACCAGCAAACTTTATTGTATTTTTATTTCTAAGTTGGATATAAAAATTTAAAAACTAAAGAACTGGTTGTGGAAATGAGAAGGACCAAAGCTCTATTTTCTGAGATGACTTAGGTCCTTCAGTATCTACCTGACAGTGCTCAGGATGTTTTATGAGTCCGTGGTAGCCAGTGCCATCCTCTATGCTCTCATGTGCTGGGGCAGCAGACCGAGGGTAGCTGACACCAACAGGCTGAGCAAACTGATCTGCAAGGCCAGTAACGTCATGGGTGTGGAGCTTGACTCCGACGGAGGTGTCAGAAAGGAGGATGCTGTCGGACACAATAGCACACAGAACACCACAGGAAATCATTCCTACCTGTGGCCATTAAACATTACAACTCCTCCCTTTAATACCTGGACTGTTTCTTCTCTGGCCATATCTGTATATAGTAGCTAATATGCACAAATATTGTACTTTATACATGAAGGCTAATTTATTCTCATTTTCTTTTCTGTCTTTCATGTATATTTATATTTACTATTTTGACAATTGCACTTTTAACATATTGGTTTATGCAGTTTATACAGTTTTATTTTCTAGCTGTTCCTATCTATTTATATTTATTTACAAATAATAGAGCATCTGGTCCCCAAGCAATTTCCCCTTGGGATTAATAAAGGATTCTGATTCGGATTCAAATTTCAGACAACTGTGCAGCATTGTCCCACACAAACACAGTTCATTCATTCATTCATTCATTTAAACAAACCTGTCCGGTCCAGCACCTCGGCATGCAGCATGGTAATCTTGATGCCTTTTCGTGCTAAACAGATTTCCTTTGTGCAGAGGAGCTTGACAAGCTGCTTTTGTTGTATAATTTCTGACATCCTTTATTTTTAAATAATGTGAGGTTATTGGACCTGACAGGTAGATGGGAACAGAAAAGAAAGAAGTGAGGAAAAGAAAAAGAACGGGAAGAGATATAAAGTTAGTGTAAGTGTATGTGTGTGAGTGGGTGAGCGTGAAAGCTGGTGTACATGTGCCTGTCACAGAATGTAGCTGATAATAATAATAATGAGGGTGGAAAGCTGCAATCACACCAATCAGACCCACATACACCCATTTAAACGCACATGCTTACAGTAATTGTTGTATGCATTTGAATGCTTTTTACATATCGTGAGATGTTCACTCTGAAGATTGTATCAAAAGCAAGTTAATGTTTCAGTGTCTTGCCCAGTGACACTTTGATGTGGACACTGTGGGACCTGAGGCTTAAACACGAGCTTTTGATTAATACACGACCCACTCTACGTCTTAAGCAGCAGCTGCGAGTTTATTTATATTTTGCTCCCAAGGAGCCAAACTTTCTTGTAATTTTTAAAGTGGTTGCTGGCAATAGTTCTCCAAGTTCTCTGAAGCTTTTTCAAAGGTCTTTTTTGGACATTGACTACTTTTTCACTCATTTTCAGTCCAGTTCTTGTGCCTGACCATTTACACAGAAATTTTTTTTCTTTATTAAGTCACTTAACACTAATTGATGAATCATTCAAGGATAAAAAGGCTGAACCAGAGTTGTGCCCACACATAACAGACACATTAGCAAAGGGCCAGTTTGTAATTGTATCTTTAGGCAGTTTGTTTCTAGCAGCCTTTCACAAAACACTTAATTTGTTCCCATTTCTTTAGGTGACAAAAACAGTATTTTTGCACCTACAAGGTGTTTCCCAAAGAGCTATTAGCTGAAAACTTGACATATCTTGGCATGGTGTGCAATGTCTCCTTACAAATTTTGAGGAAACCGGACAAGTGAAAGACAGAAGAAAAGGTGGCAGACCTAAAAAAAAAACTACCTACAATAGATAAACAGTATTTGAAAGTCATGTCCTTAAGAAATGGGAAGCAATCCAGCAAATACCTGACAAAAGACCTAAGAGATGCATCTGGCCCTTCAGCTGATCCATTTACTGTTTGCTGAAGCCTCATCAGAAATGATCTCAGTGGGAGGGTGGGCATCAAGAAGCTGTTCTTACGGAAGGGAAATAGGCAGAAAAGGCTGAGGTATGCCAAAAAAACCCCAGTGGAAACAGACCTTATAGAGTAATGTGAAAAACCACTAAAAATGAGAGGCTATTCTGTAATTACAAAGCGCTGTCAACCAAGAGACAGGTGGATGGGCAGGAGCAAATGGTCTTTGATGGTGTGATGTGAAAACAGGTGTTCTGTAATTAAAGTGGTGAGAAGGCCATATAATTCTTTATAGACAAACAACAAAACACAAGAGGGGAAAAGACACAAGAATAGGTGCAACACTTTAGGACCTTATAACATGTCTTTAACTCCAGAGATGTTAACCAGGGCACTACGAAGTCCTAAAGAACCCCATCATTGCCCTTGTTGAAAACAGGTAATATGTAATACATAGGAAGTCTGTTGTTTTAGGAGGGAAAAAAAGAGTTTGAATTTACAAATATTCACAAGGGTTGACAAATTCAAACTGAGACAATAAGCAACACAGAGCCTAAAAGATCGAGCAACACAATATAAGTGTGGTGAGAACAATAAATTTATTTTAATTTTATACTGCATGTTCAGTGTTTTTATATTGCAACAAAGATATTGTACACTTTATTTGTGTTGAGGAAAAACACGGTGTTTGCAGTTTTAATGATTGAAATATAACATATATATTACATGCAATACATATATGCATGTGGTCTTTGCATATCAATTATTTGCTTCTGTTACTCAGTTTATAACAGTTTATAACTTCTTCTTGGTTCCCTTCCCATTGCCCATGAATGTAGCATGGAAAGCCTTGCAATAATTGGAACATCAGTAGCCAATCATATACCTAAAAGATGCTAAGGCCCGCCCTCCGCTTCCACAAACAGTCGGGGTTGGCCAAAGTGCAGCTCCAGTTCCTGTAGTCAGAGAGCACATTGCTTTGAACCAGAGAAGGAAGCTGTTGACCATTTAATAATCACTTAAAGCTGCTGATTTTACTGACATGCCAACTCCAAGGTGAGCTCCAAATGATTATTATCTTCCTTTGTTTACAAAGGAAACATTTCTGCTGTTATGAGTGACTTTTTTAAAGAATGAGCTTACATCACTGCCAGTCTTTCAGTGGGTTGATTGTAAGCATTGACACTACCTATTGTTTAAATGGATAAAGCCAAGCTTGTGCTCAAGAGGGCGAGTATTTCTCCCTGTGTTGTGAACCTTTTGCCCTTTGTAAGAGGTTACCTAGCTTTCAGAAAACAAAGACTGTGTCCTCAGGAGTAGACTTTGGCCACTAATGTGTATAATTTTCCTCTGGTCAGCTTTAGTCTAAGAGCACACTGTTCTAAAGCTGTCGGGGGACACAAAAGCTTAATGTTTCAGTCAAAGGCAGAATAACTACTATTGTGCTGCTTCATCGAATTCCAGTAAAAAGAAACTCTGTCATTGGCAGGTTTACATTTCTTAGTGCAAGCTGCGGAGTCATAAATTGTTGATTCATTTATTAACCTGTTATAAGCTCATAAGCTTTCAGCTGCTCATGTTTCTCTTGCTTGATTTTCTCGTGGGTTGTATTGTCTGTTAAGAGATTCCATCAATGAAACTTACGTTTATTTCTCATTGAAGTTCAGGCAGTGTAATCCACAAAATCACAAACAGATGATTTTCTGTATCACAGCAGATTGTTTGTTTCATTTGTTCATGCAGAGCTGGTTAGTGGGAGTCTGCATAATACAATATGCTTTTGTCTTCCCACAGTGAAAACATGCTCTTTGGGATGGGAAATCCCTTACTCGACATTTCAGCTGTTGTGGACAAAGATTTCCTTGACAAGTAGGTCTAAATCTTCTTATTTGTACAAAACACAATGATATCATTTAATTTTTTTTTTGTCTTCTTCCCTGAAAGGTTTGGACTGAAGCCAAATGACCAGATCCTTGCAGAAGACAAGCACAAAGCTTTGTGAGTCAAAACTTAAACACAGTCACTTGTATAATGCAAAAGTTTAAAATTACGTCAAACCAAATAAGGGATACACTGGCCATTCATACTCACTACTACCATCCTGACACTGTGAGCTGTGCTCAAAATAGCTAAGTCATACATTGACCCTGGATAGCGGGTAGCCTCACAACTTTACACGCCCACATTTTTCCACTACTGAACCTGTGCCAAAATATAAATAGCCTCTAAATTTACTACTGCCATGGGGCAAAAGTAAGTTATACACAGGTATTTTAACCTTATGCAAAAGAGCTTTTGCTAAGTTGTGAGGCCCTGCTAAACAAGCCTCCTTCACATTACAAGCATATTCAACAGTAACACTATAGCCTTCCTTGAGGACATGGTGGCATGTCCCTTCTTGCAGCCCTTCACTCTCTAAAAACAAAGGCAAACAACAGGAAAAAAGAACTAGGCTTTAATCACTGACTGACCTTACAACAGCCCTTTCCTTCTGTTTGATAACATGCAGATGGTTTCTTTGCAGGGATTTTGTCGTGTTAATTTTATTGAAGTTAAAAATGTGCACCATCTGTAAGTAAGAACATGGTGTGAGAGGGAGGCATTTGGGCTTCCTTTGAAGTTTGAAGGATTAAACAGTTTTAACAGTGTGAAGTAAATCACATGTTCCACATTTTGGATATGTAAACATTTGTTATGCGCCAGCCGATTAATGTGAGGGTGTTTGGTTTGTTTGGAAATATATTGAACTTTGATGTTTAATAATTACCCCAGCAGCAATAGAAAGATTATCTGAGTTTTCTGAGGGTTTTATGGCTTTTATTTGCCCCATTGCACCCTAGTTTAAATGGTAATCAAAAAAGCTACTCCTGGGCTGTCACAAGATTTAGTTGTTCCACTTTTCCACAAGATTTTAAGGTTTGTGCTAATTAAAAATCATGGGCACAGAAGAACGTCTTCTGTGAATCCT
This sequence comes from Etroplus canarensis, assembly GCA_015106775.1. Taxonomy (NCBI): domain Eukaryota; kingdom Metazoa; phylum Chordata; class Actinopteri; order Cichliformes; family Cichlidae; genus Etroplus; species Etroplus canarensis. The sequence continues at coordinate 33,145 of VUQH01041856.1, read as the reverse complement.
TTTGCTGTTTAAAGGGCATTTAAATTTTGTTATGCATTGGTGATTTTTGTTTCTGTCACTTCATATTCAGATTTAGCTTGGAGCCAAATTTCATGCTGCCTCTTGGGTCACTGTTAAAACAAAAGTGCAACAGATGACTTTTTAAGGCCTTTGTTTAACCAGGGTCAGGTCACTGAGCCAACAGTCTCATTGCTTCACACTTGGGAACATTTGCGCCTCAAAGCTGCCCAGTCATGTCCGTTGGAGATGATAACTATAATCTTATCTGGTGGCCCCTGGGAGTGGCCCCTTTAGTGTTAAGAGTGGCCTGTTGAGTGTTTTTGTTTTATTTATTTTTGAACAAACACAAGTTAGGTTTGCATTTTCTTTTAATCGTTAAAAAAACATCCCAACAAATATATGGACTAAATTTCTTTTCTCATGTACCCCCACATTTTCTTGTCAGCATTCTTGTTGGTGTTGGGGTGGTGAAGCCAGTCTTGGTGTGGGCTGCTGAAAGACTCCTCGGTGGGAGTAATAATTGTTTCCCTTTTTACTTTCTAAATCCAAACTCAACTTGCTGAATAGGCATTTAGGGGAGAAACGTCAGCATCCTGAATCTGATTCTTATTAGTTTCATTATGTAAAAAAATTAGTATGAATGTGAGTCAAAAAGTCCAACTAACAAAAGAACAGAGGTCAATGTTTTAGGTGATTTTACTGTAGAGACCTTGATTGCATGCTGTCATATTTTCTTGCTATCGTTAGCTTATCTACTTGAAGGGCTGATGAGCCAATGCCATGTCAATGCATCTGTTGTCCGTCTGTTTGTCCACAGTTCCAAAAATTTCTACTCCTAGAGTTTTGGCCAGATTTAATGAAAATCTAATTGGTCATAATCATCATTTTCAGATACATTTTGCAAGCATCACTGCTTCTAGAGCGGTGTGAAAAAATGATACGGCAGGCTTGTCCTTTTTGCTGAAATGTCATTGCACCAACTCAAAATGGTACTCAGTAGTTTGTATGGCCCCCACATGCTTATATGCCGAACAATGGCATATGGTGTCCTGGGGGATCCCCTCCCAGATCTGGATAAGGGCATCACTGAGCTCCTGGACAGTCTGAGGTGCAACCTGGCGGCATCACATGGACTGAAACATAATGTCTATTGAATATAGATCAGGCGAGCGTGGGGGGCCAATCAGTGGTTTCAATTCTTTCATCCTCTGCATACTTTTGCCACATGAGGCCGGGCATTGTTGTGCACCAGGAGGAACCCAGGACCCACTGCGCCAGTGTAGTGTCTGACTAGCCTGTAGAGGTCTGGGTGCTCTCCATGGACAGACCATCACTGACCCACCACCAAACCGGTCATGCTGAACGATGTTGCAGGCAACATAATGTTCTCCACATCTTCTTCAGACCCTTTCATGTCTGTTAAACGTGAACCTGCTTTCATCTGTGAAAAGCACAGGGTGCCAGTGGCAAACCTGCCAATTCTGTTATTCTGTGGCAAATGCCAGTCAAGCGCCATGTGTTGGGCAGTGAGTAAAGGGCCCACTAGAGGACGCTGGGCCCTCAGGCCACCCTCATGAAGTCCGTTTCTGATTGTTTGGTCAGACACATCCACACCAGGGGCCTGCTAGGGGTCATTTTGTAGGGCTCAGCATTGCTCATCCTGTTCCTCCTTCCACAAAGGAGCAGCTACTGGTCCAGCTGATGGGTTAAGGATCTTCTATGGACTTGTCCAGCTCTCCTCGAGTAACTGTCTGTCTCCTGGAATCGCCTCCATGCCCTTGAGACTGTACTGGGAGAGACAGCAAAACTTCTGGCAATGACACATGTAGATGTGGCATCCTGAAGTATTTGGACCAGGTAGCACCTCATACTGCTGACCCTAAGCAAATGCAAAACTAGTGAAAAAACAGTCAGAAAAGATGAGGAGGAAAAAAATGTCAGTGGTCTTCACCTGCAAAACCACTCCTGTTTTAGGGATCATCTCATTGTTGCCCCACTAGTGCACCTGTTGTTGATGTCATTATCCTTGCAGCACGGTGGCTCAGTGGTTAGCACTGTTACCTCACAGCAAGAGGGTCCTGGGTTCAAACCCCAGGAGGAGTTTGCATATGTTAGTGCAGGTTTTCTCTGGGCACTCTGGTTTCTCCTGCCATCGAAAAACATGCTAGGGTAATGCTGCCCATCAGCCCAGGACATTCTTATAAAAGAGATTCTTAATCTCAAGAGTTCACATCCTAGTTAAATAAAGATTAATAATAATTAACACCAAAGCAGCTGAAAGTGATTAACAACCCCTTCTGCTACTTAACTGATCAGATCAATATCCCAGGAGTTTAATTAACTTGATACTATACTCCATGCTGTGAGATGCTGATGTGTTCACTTATATACCTTTGGCTGCTCCCTTATATTTTCCTCAAGGGGTAGCAACAGTGGATTAATCCGCAGTAGTAATTTGGCAGAAGTTTTATGCCGGATGGCCTTCCTGATACAGCCCTCCACAGTGAGAGGGGCTTGTGTATCCACCTGGAATTAAACCAGGGACCGTTCACTTGTAAGGTGAATGCGTAAACCACTACGCTACCAGGAAACTAATGGGCTTACATGTATTCATGCTTTTTATGGTCATGGGTACTACTGACCACGTAGTCATAATATTCCTAAACTCAGACACTTTTATTTGGTGGTGAATTAACTTAATTTGTCCTGGATATGACTATTTGTTAGCTTCACAACTAATGACAAGAACACTCATCACTTTCTTTCTGTATTTCCCACATTACAACAACTTGTGAATTGTGATAGATCATGAGATTGACTTTCTGGTATACCTACCAAGTAGTGAACAAAGCCTGAGTCCACATAAAGACAGAAATAAAATGAATCTGGATTTTTTTTTCTCCAGATTTCATGTTTTTTCCCAGTTTTTAATGCACTAATCTTGAGGGAACATCAAGACCTCTTCAGCACATTAGCTTGTTTTTTTTTTTTTCTGGTTCACCTGGATCTGACACAGGTTATCCCACAAAGGCACTGGCCTCGGTGTGGGCTATCATGATTTACAGGATTATGAACCTACTGTAAATGCAGACTGTGAAGCAGGGTGAAGTAACCCAAAAGCAAATCTTTATTTGTAGGATGATAAAAATCCATGCACAGTCCAAAAAGGGGAAAAAGAAATACATGTCCAGACTGGCAAAATATCACAAGGAAGGCACACAGTCACCAAGACAAGGCTGGGAATAAGGGAACGAGACACAAGTAAAGACAAGCAGTTGCAACGAGGATGTAAAACTGAACACAAGACTTGAGACACAAAAGCTGTTAAAGTAAAACAGGAAGTGAATAACAGTCATAATTGAAAACGCAGGTGAGACCAAACTTTACAGAAAGATGAGACCACAGTAGGATGAGACAGAGGAGACACAGGGAAACTAATAATATTTTAATAACATAAACACAGGTAGAACTAAAGGTTCAGAATCCCAAAGAAAAGATAACAATCAAAACTAACAATAAACACAGGGACTATGACATGGGAGATATTAAGTATCTTTCTCAGGCGAAAGGTGTATAGTTGTTGCGAGTTTTACCTGATCAATTTGACAAATAAATAAGATGTTTTAAGGCTGTAAAAGTCTAAGTTTTAAATATAAAAGGGGTGCTTTTGCATCTCCCAAATAGGTTATATTTTTTCATATTTTCATTAGAAAGCAGAATAGTTCACATTTGTTTCTATGAAGTTTAGTAAAATGTCAGGCCATTCACAAAGAACAAAGTGAAATGAATTTTCATTTTCGTTTGGTGTCTTGAGTAAAGGGTTTTAAATCTTCCTTCCATCCATTCGTTTTTTTTTTTCGGCTTATCCAGTTCAGGGTTATGGGGGGACTGGAGCCAGTCCCAGCTGCCATAGAGTGAGAGGTGGAGTACACCCTGGACAGGTTACCAGTCCATCACAGGGCCATCACAGAGAGACAAACAGCCATTCACGCTTACATTCACACCTATGGACAATTTAGAATCACCATTTAACCTAACCCTATGCATGTCTTAGGATTGTGGGAGGATGCTGGAGTACCTGGAGAGAACCCAAGCAGGCATTTAGAATACATGCAAACTCCACATAGAAAGTCTCCAGCTGTCTGTGGATTCAAACCCAGGACCTTCTTTCTGTGAGGCAGCTGTGCTAACCACTGTGCTGGCCATGTTTTGTTTGAATTTTTTATTTATTTTTCTTAAAGTTGAGGAAACTCTCAAGATTCAGTGGGGAAAATGACTCATGTCAAAATAGACCCCATATTTATTTGTATTGTGAGCTCCAGTGGAGCAGCTGTTGTGGCTCCAGGGGTTTCTGTATTACAGATGTTACATGGGCTAACGTGCTCTCATGATTGCTCTCCGAACCCTAGTCATAGTTTAAATGTAAAATTTGGCGAGTTTAGATTTCAAGCTATCAGCTTAAATTAACATTGATGACTGATACCCTTGACTTAACAGAGTAGTGAGAATGAATGCAAAGCCTGTCCTGCACCAGGCCATTGTAAACTTTACTACAATACTGTAAGCTACCCATTTCACAGCTGTTACTCGCTGCTGTGGAGACATTATACAAGTACGAAGCACTAAAATAATGCATATACAGTTGAAAGGCAGATCAGTACATCTGATCATCTATATTTTACAACAGGCTACCTTGTCAGGTTTTGTTGCTCAACAAAAGGACACATGTGACCTTGAGCGGCACAAAACAGCATCATCAGCACTGTTGTGCTCCTTCAGCACAAAGGCGGCGGTGTTATCTTTAGCCCCACAGACACTGTTCTCTACACATTCTCTACACATTCTGCACAAGGTCAGGGCAGGATTAACATGCAGCTTTGTTGGTTAAATCCCAGCACAGTGCATTTCAATACATGTCCGCTCAATAGTATAGACACCAGCACGCTCACCATGTTTGTCACCTTATATCTGAATAAGCAGTGAATATTTTTATCATGCTAAACTTCAGCTTTTGATGCAGCGATATGAGCCACACTATAACAGCTAATGCTGTTTGGTGAGTAAAACCCATAACAACATAGCTTAATGTACAAAGAGGTCATTCACAAAATCACTGGCTTGTGGAAGAACAAGAACTCTGCTGAAGTGTTGTGACAAATAACTTCATTACTAAAAAGGCCTCGGTAGACTTACAAGTCCAGTCAACTAACACCTTTGTTGTGCAACTGGATCGACAGAGTGTAACATGATTCATTTTTTCCCCCATCACCCTGGTGGGAGAAAGATCATTGGATGCAGTGCACTGTGGCCATGTCTGAATTCAATTATCTAGTCACAGCAGAGCCCATATAATCCTGTTGTTGCTGAGAAATTGCCTGCTGCACAGTAGAAACTATCTACATCCATGTTAGTACTGGCTGGGGACTTATTTTTAATTTATTTATTTTTTTGTAGCAAGCTTCAGCTGTTAGTATTTTAGTAACTGATTACTCGCTAAAATTCACTACTTTTTGCTAATTTCTTGGTCCTCTGTAATAGTAAATTGAATATCTTTTGTTCTTGAACTTACTTGGGGAAAAAAAAGTACTTTGAAAACACCAACTCCATGTGGCGCTTAATTTTTCTGACATTTTAAATCATTTTAAACACTATAAGACTAATAGATATTTGGTATATTAACTAAATAAGTGGAAAAATAATCACAAGATGCAGGAATTTAAATGAAAATAATCACTGGTTGCAGCCCTGATGAAAAACAAACCATCAGTTCTACTGAAAAAGCAAACTTCCTGTTGCATTCCATGTAACCACAGAACCCCAGGTCATTGCTGGGTGTGGCCTTCTGGTGCATTTCATAGTGCTCTTTGCATTTTCCAACAGCTGTATCTGTGCTTTCTCCTGTGCAATGATGCAAAAGCCTCAAAACTACAATGCTACAGTTTAGGTTAACTTGTACATCATGTAATCTCAAACAATGCCATAATTTCATGCCTGTAATGACATTAGTCTTTCCTTCTTACACCCTCTGCCTCTCTACCTATATTTTATTCATGGTTTACAGTGTGGTTGGTCTGTCAATTTGCAGCAGATGCATGATTCTTGTATGATCTTAGCTTTAATTCACATATATTTTCTCCATTGTGGTTTGTGAGCTGCTCTTGAGAAAGGTTTTTTCAGCAGTTGCTGGTTTTTCAGAAGATGCCTTTGGTGTTTTGAAAATTGAATTATGAGAGGAAAGCAGCTAACCAAAATATGGTGTGACTTCCTCTCCACTTAGGCATGTGAAATTCTTAAGTTTCAGTGGGTGATATTTCAACGTTTTAATTCACCCTCTTTTTGTAGTTGCTGCTGCCATCATGTGGTTTCAAATGTAAGTTTGATTCCTGCAAGTTAGGTAACTTCCTGTCACTTTTGATTGATCTCTCAAGATACGGGGTACATATTGTCTTTGTCTCATGTGATCGGATGAATAAAATTAATAGTATTTTCTAATTAAAGTTGAGTTATTTACTTAGGTGATGTCTCATTTTGCTTTTTACTGTTTGTATTTTTATATTTGATTTTGTTCATTTATGGTGTTTATCTTATTAGCAGTTGGTAAATATTTATACTTTAACCTTTTCACCCCGTTCTTGGTAGCAAACTTCTTTATGAAATTATTATATTGCAGGATATGGGGTGTGCACCTTTTATGACCAGCAGGGGGCAACAGTAGCCTGCTGTTTCTACCCCAAAAAGTCTCTGTAGGAAACAACATGTCAACATAATGAAAACACGCCTCTTTCTGCAGGAGATTATAATGTGGGACATGCAGCATTTCATAATATACCATCTATCCCAACCCTCTTGGGAGCGTTAAGTGAATCATATTAGTGCTAATAATTATTAGTGTATCAAATGAGTGTGTCATTGTTACTGTGAGAGTATTGTCACCTCAGAGGGGGGGAAATCAGCTGGCTCCTGAATATTAGTGCTGTTCAAACATTTGTTTTATGACTCCCTCTGTCCAATGATAATTAATTGTTTACTTTCTCATCTCTGGATGATGGCGTGACTCTTTTCAGTGGTTGTTTGCTCACAGCAATTAAGTTCATCAG
>VUQH01041856.1:0-16584 GCA_015106775.1 Etroplus canarensis | reverse complement strand
AAGAGTTTGATTTATTTTATTTATTTATTTTTATATATATATAATATATATATATATATATATATATATATATATATATATATATATATATTATAATATTTTTGTGGAAATGGACAACAGGCCAATAATATGATTGAGTATAAAAAGAGCACCTTAAAGAGGCAGTCTCTCAGAACTGCAATTGTAAATTGTGAAGCAATTTCAGAATAATGTTCCTCAAAGTAAAATTGCAAAGACTTTGTATATTCCATCATATACAGTACATAATATCTACAACACATAATTTACAAGGGACACAGCTGAAAACCGTTATTGGATGTTGGTGATCCAATTTGGGCCCTCAGATGGCACTGCATTGCAAACATACGTGGTCCTGTCATGAAAATTAGTGCATGGGCTCTGGAACACTTTCAGAAATCATTGTCTGTGAACACAAATGCAGGTTAAAACTCTACCATGGAAAGAAGAAGCCATATCTGAACATGATCCAGAAATGCTGCTCATTTTAAATTCACTGAGCCAAATTGGAAAACTGTTCTGTGGTCAGATGAGTCGAAATTTAAAATTATATTTTTGGAAATCGTGGACACTGCATCCTCTGGACTGAAGAGGAGGGGAACCACCCAGCTTGTTATCAGCACTCACTTCAAAAGGCTGCCTCGTTGATGGTATGGGAGTTCATTAGTGCCTATGGAACTGGCAACTTGCACATTTGGAAAGGCACCATCAATGCTAGAAGGTATATATACAGGTTTTAGAGTAACATATGCTCCCCATCAGACAACATCCTTTTCAGGGAAGGTCTTGCATATTTCAGCAAGACAATGGTAAATTGCACTGCAGACAGGTCTCCTCAGTTCGTAGACGTATACAGTCTATTGTTATAAGAAGAGGGGATTCAATGCAGTGGTAAAAATGGCTCTATCCAAACTTTTTTTTTTGCTGCTATCAAATTTAAGCTGATCCAGTATTTTTCATTAAATATTAAAATGTCTCATTTTCAGTTCTTTTGTGAATAAAATATTGGCTTATGAGATTAGCAAATCATTACATTGTGTTTATTTATATTAGCGTCCCAACCTTTTTTGGAGTTGGGGTTACATCTTGGGCCATGTTCTACTGCTGGTAAAACATTTGTGCCAGACCCTCTAGAGCTGTCCAAGACGGCATCTTTCCACGAAAGGTGAACAGTCCTTTTAATTTCTGTGTTTTCCTAAGGTAGAATATTTATCTGCCGTTATTTTTTACATATTTGAATGCTTTGAGAATGAAAACATGCCCTTTAAATATTTAAATATTATTACCTTAAGAATTATTTAAGAAAAATAAAAATCTGGTAATGACAGAACTGGAGCAGATGCTGTTTCACTGTAGTCATTAAACTCTCCTGAATCTAAATTGTCTCAGCAATGTGTTGGTGTTGGTTACAAGCCTCTACCCCTATTAGTTACTTTCTTATAGCTTCAAATGTGCATATACTTCAACCAAAGATATAACCTCCTTGGTGGAGGTAAAAAAAAAAGCCCAAACCATATTTTTTTTACCAGGTAATGCCCATTGAAGCTGTGCATATTAAACACAAAATTATTAGATTAATTATGTTCTGAAAAAATAAACCCCACTGGCTCTAACCTAGAGTATAGAGTATTTAAACAGTATTGCTCTATTAATAATCTCAATGTACATGATAGCAACAACCAGACTGATATACTGATTAGCCAGTATTGTCAGCAGATATGAGCTTATCACAGATACATTGGTGTGTATGTTGCTCAGGAGGTTTTTTGTGCTGAAAATAATGCATAAACAGATACTCAGGCTAATGCGGAAATAGTGTCATTGCATAGTTTGTTCAGAGGAAGGCCTCCAACTTTGCAGTACTCTCAGCGCTACCTACAACACATGCACCTAGATAGATTTAGGAATCAAGCTTTGTATTAACTTTTAGTTACTCCTGTAATATGTTAATAGAAAGTAACATTTTTCAGAAAAAGACAGAAGCTAAGGTTTGGGGGGGTCTCAAGCCAGTGTACTCCTATTGCCAGTTCCAAGCTTGGGAAGACAAGAAGTGCATTTATTTCTAATAAACTATACCCCTTATTTTCCATTTTTAGTATATTTATTGATATAACCATTTTTACTCCCTCCTGGGTTCACATGTTAACACGATCATTTAAAATGCTAATGCAAGCATGGCATGCTGATGTTTAGTGACGCTGGCATTCAGTTAGAATCATAGTTGTTTTTTCATGAATGCAAGTCCAGTAATTGTTCTCCTTTTTAGTCTTTCAATGGTCTCCAGCAGCCCCTCAAAGAATTTTTTGATGTGTTTGCTGCTAAATGTTCTGCTATTCAAAATTTATCAGTGTGACGTTAGGCATTGGAAACTATTTTTTCCTGAAACTGAAAACAGCTTTATAGCCACAGTAGATGGAAACAAGGTTGATGAGGGGAGTGTGGCTGAATTGAAACAGTTACTTTGTTGGCCTTAAAACCAAACATTGAGTTGAAAGAGGAAATGGGAAAGTTCTGTAGGGTTGAGGGGAACCACAAGGTTGGATAATGTTGTCATGCAAATTCAATATTTAAGTCTGGCGTGTTAACATGCTAACATGCATTTGGCATTCAGACTGCAGAAAGTCTGTATCTACACTTCATGAGTTTTTTTATTGACTTACTGTTGGTGCTTATGAAACAGAATTTCCGCTCACTTCTACAGATATAATGTTTGCTAGTGTTGTTTGTCCATCTTACAGGTGCTTTAAGTAGCAGGTCTGATGTGACTCAGTAACTAATCTGAGACATTGTTATTCGTAGCAACTCTCATATTTGTCTTTATTTCAGGTTTGAAGAAATTGTCAAGAGGAACAAAGTTGAATACCATGCTGGCGGTTCAACCCAGAACTCAGTCAAAGTTGCTCAGGTTAGTCATCTCTGGCCCTCTGCAATGTGCCTGAATGTGTTTTGAATATACACTGGTATACTTGTAACCTTAGATTTGTCAGCTTGGCAGCCCTGGGAATACAGAGCATAGCTGCACAGCATGATGACACATTACTGTTTTAGCTTTTTAGCTGTTTTGAATTCATCAGACCTGCCACGAAAAGAGAAAGGCGGGGAGGATTAATAATATTTGCAGTGTTATCTAGTTGGCCTAATTTCCTGAGACATATCAAACATCAATTAGAGAGAATTACAAGTAGATGCAATTAACATGTCACAACAAATTATATCAAACAAATGCTGATCTTCTCGCTGGCTGTTAAGACAGATTTGAGCATCTGAAAGAAATTGGTGATTGTCCAAATCTAAAATGGCAATCTGAACTTTTAGAAGATTATTCACTGAATCCTTTTTTTTTTATGTGACTGCAGTAAGTCTCTGAATTTGACATCCACTGATTAGCTGCTGATAAGGCTTTGGTCTGCTCACAATAAACAAAGAAAAAGCATCCAGCTGAAAAATAATTCTCTTCCAAGGAGGAGAAATGAGTGCAGAAGCTAATTGAGAGGCTGATGTCTGTGAAAGAGCGGAGTCTTTCTTGTGTGTGGGTTTTGTTTGTATGTGTCATTACAGTGTGTAGACTTCATATTTGTACATGCGTTCTTGTATGTGTGTGTGTATTTAGCACAAGACAGATACAAAGCGAGGGAAAAGAAAGCAGGCAGGCCCTCAGGCTGCCACCATCTCCAATGCTTTGGAGACAGTAAACATCCTTTAAAAATGAGACGCCGAGCTGTGCACCTCCATACAAACACTCTTTAATTATCAAGATCAGACGCGTTTGCATAAACCTCAGTCACTCACATTAACATTAACTGTCAATTTTGATTTTATTCTTTGGGCAACAACTCCTCTTCTTTTAAATCTTGTTTGTTAGATGCAGTTAGATTTTAGATAATTGGCAGGCTCACTTCTTTACTTAAATTGGTTAGATGCTTAAAAGCAGTCAGTGCAAAATTTTCCAAACATGAGCTTAATCTGTAGCTTCAGGTTGATTTGCCGTAGTCTGTAATTTGTGCCAGTTTAGGAAAAATAGCAAAAGACAATGTCGACTTCATAAGTACAGAGATGTGACATCTGGAATCAGAACCTACTGTATGTTAAGAATTCCATAAAGCCAAAGATAGCAGTTGTCCCGCCCCTCCCCTAAAGAGCCAATTGATAGCCAAACTGGAAAGCACGTGAACCACTTGTGTTTTTGCATTTACACATGTGCACAGATAAGGTTCATAATAATCTGGATTATTTTTTGTCTTGTGCACATCTAAGCGTTATCATAGTAAAATTGTTGGTAAGTACACATAGCTCAAGTCAGGAAAGGGCGGATGAGCTCAGTTCACAACGAGGTGTCCATCTGCCATTCGTCCATCCGCAGTTCACAAAATTTGCTACTCCTCCTGGAGTACTGGTCAGAAGTTTATCAAAATTGCACACAAATGATCTTCATTCAAATTGTGCTCAAAACCAAGGTTATATTTTTCATTGTATGGGCACTTACCTATTTTACAAGAATCGCTACTCCTAATAACATTGGTCTGGATTTTAATATCTATAAAATGTTTGTGTGTGCCCCTCTGCCATCTATACATTAATGCCATCATTAGGTTTATTTAAGGAATAATAATGTCTTAATGTCAAGAACTAGGGCCACTTGACTTCTTAGTGGCTTTTCATTCTCATTAGTTTGTCCACTACAGCCAACCAATGACAAAAAAGTATCACTTTATTTCTGTGCTTCACACATTACAATAACCTATGAACTGTAATGGATTATGACCTGGTTGAGCTGCTGAGTGGCACGCCTTATTTCTAGGACATTGTAAGGTGGTGTGGGATCACGAGGGGGGGGGTCCAATGCTGGTGAAAATTTCCTAGCATCAGACATGAATCACATTCACAGAGAAATTAATGTATAAAAGTATTCTTCATTTTACCCTTTAAGTGTGTGTATTCACATTTTTATTTCATTCCAATAAATTGTCTAGAAGTAATGTTAACTGTTAACTTATCACTAGATAAATTGATTGCCACAGAGCTACTGTAGCAAAGATTATGTAGTGAATGCTTGTAGGGTAGCCCAGTGGTAAAAACAAGTCAATAACTCTATGAGCATGCTGGTCACTTTTATAATGTTATCTTACTACAGAGGGTGAAAAGAAGATGACACATTTTGAAACCATTTTTTACATGTCATACAATTTCAGATTTATTTTAGTTTGAACATTCATTTGGAACATTGTTGCAATATTGTATGTGCACAAGTAAACAGAAGGTTGCTTTTAGAAATTTTGACGCATAAAAGTTGTCAGTGGTTTTTCATGTTTTATATAAGAGGATACTGAAGGAATTTAGATTAAGGAGATTTTTATTTGCGGGCCCTGTCTGGAGAAAGAGCCATCATGGCCTCAGTGCCGTGTGAGAAGCTTTTTGTCAACTAAATTGGCTTCATAATGGCATGGCAGGTCCTAGTCAAATGGTATTCTACTCTGTTTATTTGGATATTTACCCCCGTTAGAGGGAAGATGTAGAGCTGATTCTGAAATGCTCAAGATAACAAGAGTGTTTTCGTCCCACACCCAGAAGTCTCAGAAACAGTCTCTGTCAATATATACCTTGAAGCGCTGACTTTTCCACATTTCACTTTCAGGTGATGGTGTTCTTTTATGAAAAATGTATAATGCATAACTGGCTCCCAGATTATCACATTGTAGCACCTGCAATATGTGAAACTTCAAACCCTGCTGTATTGTGGAAGCTGAACCTTCAAACACGAATGATATGCACTGCAGCACTGAATCCACATCAAAGGGGCCCAGTGACTAAATGAGATGCTCGATCCAGGGTAGGTTTGCTCAGGAGCATCACCACCGCTGGAGGAGAGAGAGTAGTGTTCAGAAGCTTTGCACAGGAATTGCTACACACGCTGGGAAAACCCAGGGTGTGGGAGGATCGAAGCCTTCGCCAGTAGAACTCATACTTCCCTCCAAAACCCAGCCGCTTCATCAGAGGCTGTAATAGGTTAAATACTGCCACTTCATGCAAGCAAAGGTTTTAGCACTATCAAGGAAAACCTAAACCTCAGCTTTAAGAAGATGTAGAATCAATGGTAATTGGATTTAGTCAAAAGAGAATTGACCAAACTGAAGCTTAAACGGATAAGTATTGTTTTCCTCTGCTCACCATCTGTGTCTTACTCCTTTATCGAAATCAACCATTGTCAGCATTTGGTAGTCATCATTCAGTTGTACTCAGTGCTAACTTTAGCACTAATACATTACTTTGCTTATGCATAAGGGCTGCTGCCACTACTTATCCATATTCAAATCACACATTGTGACAGACTAGAAGTCCCAAAGTAGATATATCAACACATTTGTACTTCCTTAGCTGTGCACCAGTGCTCCTCAATAAGCCTTGGATCTTGTTTGGATCACATCAGTGAAGTTGCAAGCTTGTACGCAGAGCTCTCTGGCTCTGATTCTCCTAGAAAAAAAAAAGCGCAATGATAGAAGTGGGTTGGAGGTTGTTGCCTTTGCCCAGGCTCTAACAAACACCATGCCCTGAAGGGGCATCCAGCATAAAGGCTTACCTACTGGATGTTGCAGGGTGTAAGGTAACAAAAACCAGCCCTTCGTTGCCTGCTTACACACAGCCTCGCACATCAAAGGGTTTCTGCTTAGATAGGGCACTGCAGGAAACAAAAATCTTATTTTTTTCAGTTATTTACTAAGTTGAAGGGGAAAAAAATCTGTGGCCCTTCTGAGCATGTGATGCAGAATTTGGTATTGCGAAGCATTCATGGTGTTTATCACAGGTGACAAAATTTGGGGGGGTGGGGGGCAACTCAGTTGACTGGAGGGCTGTATCAAGAGCACAGTCAATTCATTTAGACAGAACATCAAAGTCCTCCAACAGCTCCTTAGGGCCCAGAGATTGAAGTCTGAGCAGAGACAGGCTCGCAGGGAGTTATTGCTGCTGCCAGGGAAGTAGATTCTACTCTAAGTGCCTCGTGTAAACCGTGCATTCTCATTATGATCCTCACAAATCAACGCCTTTGACATACTGTGTTTCTGTGCACTGTAAGCAGGCTGTGTACCTATTCACCAAATGGACAAATTGGTTCTTCTAAGGGGCCTCACTTTGAAAATGTCGCTTCAAGTTATGATTAAGTATGTTCGCTTTACTTTATTTAGATTGGCATTGGATGTTTTTCAGTCTACCTCATCAATTCACTGTGATGTCTTAATTATTGTTTGGAAAGTAGGGGCTTTTGAAAAATCTGCTCTCCCTGTCATGCTTATGATGCCTGTTCAACATTTCCTCGGACTTGGTCAATTGTGGAAGAGGTGAATGGGGCCCAGCCTTGGTTGTTGGCTCTGAGCTCTTAATTGGAAACGCATGTGCACCACACTGTTGAAAGTTGTATTTAAAAACCAGAAAAATCCCACAGCACTACTTGACTTTGAGAAAGGTCCTCACAAGATCATATTTTGTAGAATACTTAAACTGGGTTTGATGTCTCATTGAAGCCAGTGACTTATTTCTTGGGGTGAAAGTATTCCATGACCTAATGTTTGGCTTTTACAGCTCGTTTTGTTAAATAAATAAAGAATAGCGACTTGCCTCCATTTGAATGAGCTAAATGAAGAAATACCTACGTCTGGTACCACTTAGAGAAAAGAGGACAGTTAAGGAAAAGAGAGGAGCTTTTGTGTTCAAACTATTTGACTAAATTTTCAGGAGGATGAACGCTAAAAGGAGGCATTTATAATTTTTCTATTGCTTTCTGTCTTTCTTATTCTTCTCACACTTAATGATCCACATTAAAAAAATATTTTTGCTTGTGTAGAGACCTGGATGGCTTTTGTGACATTTAATATTGGTTCATTCTGGGATCTACATAAGAGCTTTGACTTATTTGTGGTGCTTTTTGATCGCACTAACTGAACTTGTAGTTGCGTAGATCTCAGTGCAGCTGTGCCAAAATGAGCATGCTAATGGCCGATTAAAACCTAAACCCTGTTGAGGTTTTGAGTTTCTAGCCATAGAACTCAACCCTCTCAAGTATGTGCCTGTTGTTAAAGCAAAACCCTCCTGTTTGTTTTAAGACAGGTTAATTGCAAAACCACTGTTAGCACCTGTTCTGAGCCGTTTTATAGCACCAGGGTCTTGTCATTTCCTTCTTAATACAAAGCATTGAAAGGTCACAGTCTGTTAAGCTTCTTGTGAGAGATGCATGAAACCAAATGGATTTTTTTCTCTTTTTCATTCCCATCTCTACTCATTGCAGACATTCCAGGTGTGCAAGTGTGCACTTGAGGGGGGCTGCCATTGTTTTCCTCGGCACAAGCAGCGGAAGCAAAGAACGCCTCATTCGCTTTGATGAGCGATGTGTTCATGCGTGGGCTTCAATGTCACCCGCCATGAGGCAGCTGTGAAGTCGCAGCTCATGTCTGTGGTGCCATTTACTCAATGATGAAGTGGGGAGATCTCTGTTGGTTCCACATTCACCTCCCCTTTACACACACATGCACATATACACACTGTCTGAGCATGTGTTCCTCCCACCTCGACTGTATTGTGACTGTATGTCACAGCTAATACCAGCATGCATTAAATCCCAAGCTCTGTGATCACAATAATAAAGGTTGACTGGGCGATTATGCAAGCCTTTTTCATCAGAAAGATTTCACAGCTGATTGCCCTACCGCATCGTGCCTTCTTTCTTCTGTTTCCTTAAATTTGACTTTCACAAGAAAATAATTTGTTTGATTTAATTTTTCCTTTAGATGCAGGAGATCTTGTTGCCCCAGCAAGAAATGGCACAGATTGCCATATAGGTGACATATTACCATCCCTGTTGAAGTTAATTTGCCGTCAAATTTGTGACTTAATTTAAGCTGCCAAAGGGAAGACGTGGGGAGTAGATTGTAACTCATAAGTATGCATTGGAAAGAGTGTTGATTAACATTGAGGGCTCGAGAGACAGACGCACTCAATGTGTATCATCTGGCCTCGGAGGCTGGCAGTGGAATTGAATGTGATATCTTGCATAACATGTCCTTGCTTTAAGTCCTTGGTTCCAGGCTCAGGAAGAAAGGCTGTACCATTGGCTTGTTTGCTTTTTGCTTGGTTGTTGTACAGTTGCCCAGGCTCCAGGCGAGCTCTGAGTGAAATCTGAAAGGACTTGTGAAACAGACAGTAGTCTACATATCTGGCAGCATTCTCATGTCAAATTACAGAATGATATTTTGTACAGGACACTCAGTACGCCTGCCACCTTGCTATATTCCATAGTTAAAAGCAGCCACTTGTAGGTTTGTTGCTCAGACAATGAAAAAAAAATGCACTCACGTGGCTATGGAATGGCATAATCTCCAGACTGTAAACAATGGTTCATTAAATGGACTATTGTTGTAGTATATGTTGACATAGGTCAAGTAACTGGTCAATGAAAGGATGATTGTGCATTTTACACAACTGTTCTGGATTTTCATGTGATTATTGAACGATGCCCCTCTCTCATATTTCCCCACAGAATGTCTGTGGCAGTAGTATTTATTTGGCACATTCTCAGCATGCTCCCACTCTTGCGGTTGAAGTGTTGCGTAGCAACTGAGAAAAACAGCTTTAAATATTTTGGTTAAAAAGGTTTTAAGAAAATAAAGAACAGCCTGCAATTACTGTTCATTTCTCCTGAGTTCATAAGTTTAAGGAGCTGTAGAATTGTGCCAAGTAATAAATGAAATACCAAATTAGGCTTTGTGTTGGCTTGGTAAAACTGAGAAACGATATGTCTAGAATATTGCGTCCTCTTGTGCCAATTCAGTTATTCATCTAAAGCTATTTTGTTTATCGAATAAATGCTGGCAGCTGTCTGCACCTCCACTAATTCACAACTGTTTTGAAACAAAGCTCAGAGTAGTTTTCAGAGTGCAGCTCAGCTCAGTTTTCAAGCCAACAGAGTATATCTTTGACAGGATAGAAAATGTGTAGGTGAGTGCAAATTTGAAGTGATGTGCCTCAGGAAAACGGATGGGGATGGAGCGATGGGGATGGGGGCGCATGTGGAGAGAGGGAAGGCTGGATGACGCACAGCAGGTGACAGACAGACACTAATAGTAATGGCTCTTATCAGTGCTTCGCTCGCTCCCTCTTTTCACATGGGCTCTGACATCCTCCTCCTACTCCACCCCCTCCATCTAGCAGGGGGTGTTGGGAGCTCGCTGGGTTGTGCAGCCCGCTCAGACGGAAAGAGCCTGCCAAACACCGGTCCCCTCACATATAAATTGCATCATTAACATCGCCTAGATTATTCCAAGCTCTCCCACCGGGTTTATGGCAGCACCGACTCAACTTAACTATTTGACTCACTGAAGACATTCAGGTTTCCTGAGTGAGCTGTGCTTAGATCTGCTGTGAAATGCACCAGCTCTATTCTCTCTTAAGGTTTTAAACAAATCCAGAAGAAACGTGTCTCTATTTTTCACTCAGCGAGGCTTATTAGGCTAATGTGCTTTATTTTCTGCCTTGAGTTGTCAAAACTTGACTCGTATGTCATCACGCACACTAAAGAATCCTGGTTGTTATCATGGGTGTACTTAATACCAATATGGAAAATGTATTTAATAGTACATGTTACACTAGTATTATTCCCATATAATTCAACAGATAGTAAACTACAGTATGAAATTATATCAGCACAATATAAAGAATAAAAGAAAAAAAATTCCTCATATGAGGCAGCATAGTGGTGCAGTGACTAGCAGTGTTGCCACACAGCAAGAAGGTCCTGGCCTTTAATCCCTGGCTGGGGCCTTTCTGTATGAACTTTGCATCTTCTCCCTGTGCCTGCATGGGGTCTCTTTGGGCACTCTGACTTCCTCCCACAGGCCAAAGACATGCATATTAGGTTAATTAGCAGTCTCTATCTCTCTGTGTTAGCTCTGCAACAGACTGGTGGCCTGTCCAGAGTGTACCCTACCTGTTGCCCCATCACATCTGGCATAAACTCCAGCCTTCCACGACTGGTAACTGGATAAGTGGGAGAAAATCAATGAATCCTCAGATTGGGGATGGTCATGATTTTCAAGTATATAAATAATCATTAAATTACATAAGAAATAGTTCATGAGACTATTTCTTGTCTAAAGACATTGAATTAAATGTTTTACCATTTCTTTGGTATTAAGTAATATACTATTAACAAAAGAAAGTGGAGGTAATGCACATAGAAACGGTTTTACTTGCCACAATTAAACAACAAAATTAAAAGAATGCGTCTACCAAACTGATCAAAATATCACACTGTAAGATTAGACACAATCCAGTCCTAATTTCCCCAGTAATGCTATTTTGGTGCAGGGGACAGTTTTCAAAAAAATAGTCATATAGTTCCCTGTAGTTAATGAATAATATTTCTGCTTGAAATATCCATGTCTGATCATGAAATGTAGACGGATGACAAATTAAGAATAAAGTGTAATGCTGATAAGGTGTTGGGCTACTGTGTGTGACCAGAACAGCTTGGTTTCTGTGCTCTACTGGACGGATGGAACATGTTTGGGCCAAATCTCTCACAGGTGTTCATTTGGTTTGAGATCAGGTGATCTGGCTATTACACATAATTCACAGAAATTTCAAATTCATCAAGTCATTCAGTGACATAGATAGGGACAGTGTTATCCTGGGTGCAGCCACTCCCATTGGGATAGAAATGATCCATCACTGTTTAAAGTTATCACACAGAACACCTTAGTATAACTTTGGAGTGAGAAGCAGACCCAAACTGTACCAGCTTAATGCTCTCCACGATGTAACAGAGCTGACAGAACCGTCTCAGTATAGGAATTTGAGGTTTGTTAAATATGTTTCCTTTAATTTGTCAAATACCACACTGAATAATACATAACTCATTAGCAAAAGCATAAAAAGATATAGATGATACACTGAAGCTACTGGTTTCTATAAGAACTGATTAAATTTTTTATCTCTGTAAACTGTTTTTAAACAAGGAAATGTTGTTGGTTTTTATTAGACTTTTCTAGGAATTGATATTTCACGTGATCATTAAGATATAGCAAGCAACCCCCCCCAAAAAAGAGAAAAAAAAAAGTCAATTAGTTAATAAAAACCATCAGAAGCTATGTCTTTAGCTTCTGAAATGAGATGACAGTAGATGCAATCTGGGGATTTCTGAAAATAATAGTATAATAATAACATAGTTTATTAGAACTTATTTGTGATTGCTATGAATTTTAACATCAAAGACTGCTCGGACCTGTATGCTGCTAGTTGTTCCAGCTTTGTAAATTATATTAGACAATCTGTGATCCATTGCAGATCAGAAGGAGGCTCTTAAGCCCCGTTGATATCTGCAGTAGAGCAGGATGGAGCTTCCTCCTCAGATCAGTTAGCAATTAACTCTGTAATTACTATCTGAGGTCAGGGTTAAGCTCAGAGTGAAAGGTTGAAGCAGCAAACATTTTTATATGATCCTCTTACTCAATTATCCTTTCTCACTGCTACAAGGTTTTACCTCATGGGGAGAATACATTACACAAAGCCCCTTGGCAATTACTCCTCAATGAATATCCTCATGGTGTATAGTCCATATGATTAATCTGGAATCCCCTCTGCCCCTCTCCAACTGCAGGCCCGGCTCTGCTTACCATGCAAGTTTCATTTTCACCTGAACAAATGGCTCCTTTAGACAAAAAGTGCCAACCTTTTACTTTTACTGGCTGCTCGGTGGAAGGAAAAAAAACTAGAGAGAAAGAGAGGGGGCACAACCTTCGGCAGTAATAACAGATATCCCAACAAGGGAAAAAAGGAGGGGTGGGGTCAGAGTGGTTGGTGGTGGTGGTGGTGGTGGAGTTTTTTTGGAGGGGGGACACTTAATAGTGCTTAATAAAGGAACATTTATTTTTGTGCTTCGGCCTGTAACAGCCTCAGGAAATAGCTCAGTCTCTTGATCGGGAGCAAATCCTATTAACTTACAGTGCTCTCACTCAGGGTAATGGGCTCCACCTTGAGACTTGGGAGAACACTTTTCCCTCTGACACACTGATACTGGTGTCTGGAGGGCTTGGCGTTGGGTAGTCTAACACTTGGGCAGAGACTAATCAAGTCAAACAATCTGCCAGGCTGGAGCAACACAGAGTGAGGATGTTGATATCTAGAGAGCTCATTCAACAGGCCCCTTCACACGTTCCTAACCCAATACCAAAGGATCAGAGCACGGGATCGGTTCAAGATCAGGTTATTTGAGCCCCTGAGAATTGTAAAGCGATCCCAGAGCAGCTTTTGCTTTCTCAGGAGTGATCAGAGCTGTCGGTTCTGTTATAGACTACTAGGGCCAGGGCCAAAGGGAACTCCTGGAGTCTCCATTTATTTCTGTCCAGCAAGGGAAGGACTGTCTGTGAAAGTGTTTGTACTGTGTGTGTGTTTGAGGGAGAAAGTGAGAAAGAGAAACTCAATTTACAGTATGTGGGTAACCACCGTCCCAAAGCCAATTGGTAGAGAAACTCCAATATCTTTTAGTGAAAACATGGTGTACCTCTAGTTTATTATTTTCTGTCAGGATTCTGATATTTCAGAAATGGCTGTAGTTAGTTTAAAGCTGCCGCATACTGTAATTACTTTACTGTGAGAACCTCCGGAGAAATGGGAGCTCTCTATCAAAGCATAACTACTCCAATTAAAAACTGCACTGGATTGAAATTCACCTTTGTGGGTGGCAACAGACTCTGCTAAAAAGCATCAAATTGCTCATTTCCACAAACATTCCACATGTTTTTGGGATTGGCACCCTTTGAAACGTTCTGAAGCTTCATTTAAACATGTCCTGAATGTGGCCATGTTTGATGCTGTGACTCCACTGATGGATCGCCTCCGTATGGGCCCTTTCATAAATCCATGTTCAATGGCATGTTCTTCTACTGTCACCATTACCCCTTGTGCCCGCTGTCATCCAGCTGTCTAATGTCTGCAGAGTTAGTGTGCACCTGTCACACAGAATTTATGGCATGCAATTTGTAGTGTACCATGGGAGTCGCAGTTTCTTGAGAACTTTTGTTTTTCTTTTTCCTGTGTTTGATGGACATTGCGCATTAGTGTTTCTGGCCAAGAGCAAAAATCATGCTTACAGGTTTTGTCATATGTTTTAGTTTCAGATATGTTACCAGTGTATTTGTGGTTTGGGATAATTGCCAGTACATGGGTAATTATCAGGTTCCATAAATGCATTTTTACTATGTGTAAAACAAGGCTGGTTTTTTTTTGTTCCTAAAATGTGGATACTTTGGAAGTACACCATTTTCTCCGGACAGCATTAGTTGGCTTGTGATGAGCTGTCAATGGCTTTGTTTGCTACAATAAAAGGCAATGAATGCACAGCAATTAGATGTTTGTTCTGTGTTATTGTTGCACAACTGCACCATTGCTGCTGGTGCTCTCAGCTAGGATTATCGCCCCTAAGAGGGGGAAGCATTACAGAATGACAGCCTCTCATGTCGAACAAGTCAAGCTGATTCAGTGAATATTGAAGAGGTTCCCACCACACGTTCTCCTGCATGTTAAGGGAGCAGCGTTAACCTTGTTTTGATTTGCATCTCCTTAGCAATTAAGATAATATGTCGTAATTAGAATTTTAATGTACCGCTGTGAGATTTTTGATAATTATACAGAATTCTCTGCGGTTATTTTCTCTTTGCCTGCTTGTCTTCACAGATGAATTCATGGCTGATTAGATCACTGCTCTAATCAGATTTGAGTTACATTGTAAAATATCTTCCCACATGTCTCTGTCAAGCTGAGTTAAACAGTGTAACTGTGAAGCACTTAACACGGCATCACATATGTTCGATGGGGAGTGTACAATTTGTACTTTTACAAACAGCGGGTTAAGACATAACAACAGATAAAAATCTGAGGTGTAACTTCAGTCAGCCAGTTCATGTAATTAAGTGCAAAGACTGGTTAGTTGAATACAGGATTGAGGCAATGTCTTGCACCTTGTCTGCTTGTCTGATATCGCTCCCTCCTTCACTCCTGCACTGTTCTTTACATAATAAACACTTAACAGTGTTCATGCTAGCTGTAAGCTGAAATGTGGAACATCACAGATAGATACATTTTGTTTTGCTCTGTTTTTGTTGCATAAAAACAGAATTAATCTCAAATGAACCACTGAGCTTCGACTGTGTCATAGAAGCACCTCGTTTGATGTTACAGCAGATAGATGAACATGGCGTAGGCATAGATTTAGGAATGTTAATGTCCGTCTGTCATTTAGGTGATCCTGAGTATTGAATAGATTGGTGGATGATCAATGCACACATGTTAAATTCTAATGTGACTTCACAAGCATTAATGTTTGTGCATATGATACCATGCTAAAAAAATGCTGATAGTAACCCCCAATTGTGTATACAGGAATAATGAAATGTATGCAGCATCAGTGCTGTTACTCATAACATTATAATTAACATTATCATAGTGTTATGTTACTCATAACACTATTGTTTAGTTATTTTTTGTTTTTTTTAATATAATGGGATACTTCCAGGTTATAGTTGTAAACTACAAAGTGGCTACTATGACCAAAGTTTAAATTGCATGTTTTATAGCCAACCAACCAGTCATAGATAAATACTTAGATTTCCTTTAAATTATGGGATTGCTAGCTAGTTTTCTAAAGTTACTAAGATAGATGGGACCAGAGTTATTATAGTTTTGTATTTTGTAATTAGTTTTTATTTTTATTTAGTTTTGAGTTTTTGTTTTGAATTCAATTTAGTTTCAGTTAGTTTCCAGAGTGGGTTTGCTGGTTTTGGTTTAGTTTTTGTTGTTTGAAAATATTTAGTTTTAGTTTAGTTTTTGTTAGTTTCAGTGTTAGTTTTAGTTTTCTTAATTATTGTAGTATGGATGGTATTTGTCAGGGGAAGATTTAAGGTGTTTAGATCAGAAATTATAATACAAACACAGCACAAGGTGAAGGCAGATGAGTCATAATCATGCAGACATCCTGAGTCTCAATAAACAGATGAACCAAAGCCTCATAAGACAGGCTGTCTGACCAAATTTAACCCAACTGACAAAGACTAGAATGAAGGACATTTCCTGTATACTTTTTAATTTTATTCTAGTTAGTTTCCTAAGTCCACAATGTCATTTTAGTTTTGATTTTTCCCAAAAGTGTAGTTTTTATTTTTTATTTCAGTTAACTAAAATTATTTTTCTCATGTAGTTTTAGTTTTTAGTTTAGTTTTAGTTAACGATAATAACCTTGGATGGCACTAGCACTAACTGATATACAGTCATCAGCCACTTCATTAGATACATCTTGCTAGTACTGGGTTGGACCTACTTTTGCCTTCAGAACTACCTCAATTCTTCATATTGGAAGCACCTTGTTATGCCTTGGTCACGGAAACAGGTTGACTCTGTCCATGCGTCTGTCTTTTATAAATCTTGTTGTATTTATGCCATTCCTTAAGAAATTTTGATCCATAGTGGTTTACATACTTGCCTAGCAAGCGATCCCTGGTTTGAATCCAGGTGAGGACACAAGACCCTCTC